>NQII01000305.1:1515706-1533673 GCA_002778355.1 Clitarchus hookeri
GGCGATTTGTGGGGCATATGCTATTCTGCCACACAAATAATACGAGATTTAAAACCGGCTTTTTACATTGATAAAAATGTTCCAGGTTGGAATCCTAAGTACATCCACATGGACTTCGAACTTGCAGATAATTAAGCATTAAAAGCTTTGTTCCCGAGGATACAGACTTGAGATTACGATTTAAATTTTAATAAGCATCTTTAGAAAAAAGTAGCAAAAGAACACATTGACCGCGAAGAAGTAAGAGTAAGACTGGACATGTACATGAGCTACACTCTATCACATCACTACTAGGCAAAGTTGACGACGGCTGGCTGCAAGTTTCGTGGAGAATACTCGGAAAGTAAAAAACTTCAAGGATTTCACTACTACTTTGTTAACCAGTTGCTGCATAACCCCATAAGTTCCAAGACAATCTGGAAGATAAACGGAAAGATCACAGAGGGCAAGAATCATCGTTTGAATAACCTACTTAGGAAACCTCATCCAGACATGTGTGTGCTATATGTGCTGAGTCATACTAAATGTGAAGAGTAAGAAAAGAAGGAAGTCCACTCTGAAGCTGGGCACAAGTATATAAAACATTTTTAAGTATTTAGAGGAAACACGTGACCTTAAAAAGTGCCTGCTGCTGTTAGTTTATGTGCAAAAACTACAATAGCTGGCTGGATACACTATCAGACTGACATGTTCTCAGTGGAGCAGAAATACAAATAACAATAAAGTACTATAACATTGATTATCTCTATAACAAGGAAATGCTGGAGTAATGGCTATGAGCAGTAAAAGGCACGAAACTCATGCTTATATCTAGGCAACATACTATAAAGCTAGTTACGAACATTGTTTATTACACGTACTTATTATTGGTGTTAAGTTCTCTCAGCAATATTTCAGCTGTACTTACTTGTCTGCGACTATGGAAAGCAGATACAACTTCTTCAATTCTCCAAAGCGACAAGCTGTTTTACAATAAAAGTCCTCATTGAAGTCAAGCCAAAAATAAAAATCACCCTATTTAAATACTGCCCAAGATACACTGCGTGTCATTTATGTATTTACAGTTTTTGCGAGTTAAAAAAGTATGCTGGCATCCTTGTATGAAATGTCTTATGGCGGAAAACGAAAGTCGCAACTGAATAATCCAACTTACAAATGCTTATGATACCGTATTAAGAATGTGTATCTCCAAATTTCTTGCCGAATTTTCCCTAATGGAGCGGGGCAGCGGTGGCGTAGTGTCCAGAGCGCTCGCCTCCCACCACGGCGATCCGGACTCGATCCCCGGCGGGTTCACTCCCGGATTTTCGCATGTGGGAATCGTGCTGGACGATGCCGCTTGCCGGCGGGCTTTCTCGGGGTACCCCCGTTTCCCCCACCCAGCATTCCAGCGCCGCTCCATTCTAGGGTTTCATTTCTGTCATGCCCGGGGATGACGGTCACCTACGGGTCCCAGCNCTCCATTCTAGGGTTTCATTTCTGTCATGCCCGGGGATGACGGTCACCTACGGGTCCCAGCTGGAAATACCGTCAATCGGAGGGTGTCGCCTTGCCCTGGGTGCACTCCCCACACGCCATTTATTTATTTTTCCCTAATGGAACGTAGAAATGATACATCTGAGTATATCTCTTCAGAAAAAATACTTAAATCTTATTGAAGCTGAATTATTACCCATAAATATCCTCAAGAAATTGAAAATTAAAACCCTTCCTACCTAGAAACAACAATGCCAGAATAATGTCCAAGCATAGAATACAGAGTGTCCAAGAAAACACACCATAAGGTTATTACTAGAGATAGTGATTTTTCGCGAAAATATTTCGTGCCAAGGAAGTCTCCAAATCTATACGGTTTCCTAGTACTTTTATGACTGCATGACACATTCGCAGCTTTTTTGTAGGATAATCACGTACATTCAGTGTATTTCTCACAGATAAGAGGTTGACAAATTAATACGAACATGACAACGGGTGGTAATCCGCCCTTGCAGTATAGCCACATCATATATAGCATACTCGTATTCACGGAATCTTCTTACTTTTTAAATCAAACCTTGTAAATCCACTTATATATTTGTTTTTACGAAATTGCGAACATTTCGTTGATATATTTATCAACGAAGACAACATACAGGGTCTCTGGCATAAAAAGGAAAATACCAAAATAAAATACACGTGCTATGAAATGATTATATAAGATTAACATAATGTTACCTTAATTTATGAAATGCAAGTTTGATTGGACAAGTATCTTACTTTAAGGATTTGTAAATTTAATCAAAGCAAACAAACGTTTTACATTTGTTAAAATTATAAAAACAAAATCGCTTAAAAAGAAATATTTCGTCAGAGGTTCCAAATAAGATATACAGTATTTTGTTCAATTTCATTAACACATAACAAGAGAAACATATTGTTCAATTAAAATAAATAAACTATAAAGGTTTTACATTTTGCTTAACACATCCAGATAACAAATCAGTCACATTTAGACATAAAATATCCTAAATATACCTACAATTAAAACGCATTCACTGTTCTGTGCTTTTCTGATTCATGTCAAATCTTGTAGCAAACAGGACAAATAAAAGGATACTCTTTTCCGTCGCACTCTTCGTGCGCCCAGCGACGACATTTGCAACACTGGGCCCACTTTTCTCCTCGTCTGTCGTCGAAGAAAAACCCAGTGAAAAATAAGCATTGCATCTCCACCGACATCTGAATCACTTGNTTTCTCCTCGTCTGTCGTCGAAGAAAAACCCAGTGAAAAATAAGCATTGCATCTCCACCGACATCTGAATCACTTGAATCGATCAACTGCATTTCTCCTTAAGATTTATCATTGCTGGAAGAACTGGGACACTGTTTCCTAGGTTGAGCTATTTTAGCCTTATTCTTCAAATATTCTGCAAACAACTTCTTCGTAGATACATGTACTCTCTTCATTTTGCAATCCAAACTGTCTTTAAATCTTTGTAAGTAGGGTCTAGATGTCACCAAAGATGCTTTTCCNCTCTCTTCATTTTGCAATCCAAACTGTCTTTAAATCTTTGTAAGTAGGGTCTAGATGTCACCAAAGATGCTTTTCCTGCCCTAGAATGTTTTGGTTCAAGTTTCGGTTCAGGTTCCGTAAAAAAATGAACAAGACGGCTCGGCATTTGCCTTGAAGTTTTGAAGTTTACGGCTCTACACTCGATACTTTTGAAGATCTTTCTTGTGGCTGTTGTAATGTGGGAAGTGGGGAAACTTCAACTTGTCCAACAAAGGTTTCTGAAATAGGAATACCAATGTCTTAACTTACACTACATACACTAAATATAGCTGCTAATATGCAAAATTGGGTTAATGATTTGTGGTAAGCAGGTCCATAGTGCTTAGCGACTTGAAAGTGAGTCACTACATGTCCCTGGTTATGGCGAAGCCAGTCAGAAACCCCCTGAGCGTAGTAAGTCTTCAATAGCTTCATAAATACTACATATGACTGTATTTTTGCCGTAGAATGGGGTGGGAGTCAAATGATGGCTACGTTGTTGAGTTTAGACTTCTCTATTACATCAATGTTCCGTGTGTGTGAATAGCACCCATCTAACACTAGAATTACTGGATATACCTCTGTAAGTTTAGTGAATTACACAAAATAGTCACACCGTTTGGAGAAAATATCGGTTTGTATCCATCGTGATAAGTAGAATAATATAGAGAAGTCTGACGCAAGGGAATGGGGAGTAGGTGAGAGGCGGCAGTTGGCTGCCATGTTATGACGTTACCCNATATAGAGAAGTCTGACGCAAGGGAATGGGGAGTAGGTGAGAGGCGGCAGTTGGCTGCCATGTTATGACGTTACCTAACCGTCATATTGGATCCAGATGACCTTTGACCTTGACTCATGAATTTGACCTTGACCCTGTACCCTTAACCTCGATTAAACTTGTGCCCAAAAAAATAAAAAATAATTTAACGTCACAAAATAAATTATAAAAAATAAAAAATAAATAATTAAAACAAATTAAAGGTGTACATGTAGGAAGTCCGGGGTTCGATGGCAGGTNATATAGAGAAGTCTGACGCAAGGGAATGGGGAGTAGGTGAGAGGCGGCAGTTGGCTGCCATGTTATGACGTTACCCAACCGTCATATTGGATCCAGATGACCTTTGACCTTGACTCATGAATTTGACCTTGACCCTGTACCCTTAACCTCGATTAAACTTGTGCCCAAAAAAATAAAAAATAATTTAACGTCACAAAATAATTNAAACTTGTGCCCAAAAAAATAAAAAATAATTTAACGTCACAAAATAAATTATAAAAAATAAAAAATAAATAATTAAAACAAATTAAAGGTGTACATGTAGGAAGTCCGGGGTTCGATGGCAGGTGGATCGACTAAGCTCCCGACACGACCGGCCCTCGCCAAGTCGACCAGTGTTCATCTCGTCAGCCTTGTTAGATGTCGGTGACCTTGACTATGACCTTCAACCTTTACCCCAATGAACTTTGACCTTAAAAACCCAAAACATTAATGTTTTGGCTTAGAGGCAAAACATTTCTAACAAAGCTGATTATACCAAAGTGTCATACTAACTTGACAAGCCAAATTACCAGGCCAACCAAATAGTTAGGAAACATTCCTCAAAAATATTTCCCTCCTTTCATTCGTTCGCCATATACGGATAGAACCATAGCCCTCTCCCTGCACATGCTCACATAAATTTGATCTAAACCAGACTCTCGCAATCGATTGTTTACACCACTGAATTAATAAGTCTTTCAGAGAAGCAGAAGGGAATTTATAAGAAATTAAACACATATTAATATGTATACATAAATTTTAGTTATTTACTTATCATATAAATTTTTTTTACATTCGATCTTTACATTTCTCAGATGTTTGCATTTTATGGATAGTAGCCAACAGTCTCGTCTGATATAAGCCCGATCCTTCAGTTCATCGATGATTGAAGATATCTCAACAATACCTGAGAGGTTCCCACGTTTTTTCAGGTCAATCAAATATATGAGTCTATCAACAAGTTTATTCGAGTCTTCAGGAAATATGTAACGAGCGTTCTTGACGCATTCTGCCTTCTTCACATCACTTATGGAAGGAAACTCGTTGGGGAAATGCGTGGGAACGTCGAGAGAATCATCATCCTTCTTATCATATACTTCTTCATCGCTGTCGTTATAGTCATCATCAATGCTGTCTTCACGATCGTCTTCACCTTCTGTTTCATTCTTAATATCAAGTTTACTTTTATTTGTAGGAGTCGCATGGTCATCATCAGTATTTAGAGCCGCCAACCATTTATTTTGAAGTTCTTCGACTTCACACGAAAATCTTGCAAGTGTACATTCCACACAAGCCAACTCTAATGAACTCATTCCGTCTTTATCACTCATTGTCACATCATGATCACCTGACGAATCAGTACCCACCGATGCAGCAGGGGGGAATTGACGGCACCACTTGCTGGCTTTGAAAGACGAATCGTTGTAGTTCTTGATGTAGTTCTTCCATGGATCACCATGCATAAACTTTGTATAACAATTGTCGGAATGCTTCATCGCGCGAAAAGGTAGTTCTCTCATGTCGCCGAGCATGGCAGCTTTTTCTGAAGATCTTTCCACAGTAGCAACACTGTTTTCTATGTAATTTTCCAGCAGTGGGAGAAGGTATGTCCATAAAGGTAAGCTCTACAATACACTTCGTACAATCATTGGCTTGCGTCATATTCATGAAAAAAAAACTAAAGTTATTTTCACAGTAACAACTACGTGGCCTAGTTATTGCTCTATATATGACTAGTTCTCAGGAAATTGCAAAAATCGTGTCCATACTAAGTTTCATACGTAATTAACAGTACGTTATTAACTTAACATATTTTTTTTATGGAAACTCTACCATTATAGCTACTTTTACCATACATAATTCTTGTTTGAAGATAAAAAATAACAGTCAATGCAATATCCTAAAAATCGTTCCCTCATCATGTCCCATACGCAATATTGCAATGATATTAAATCATTTATTCAACTCGTTTTATGAAAATGTGTATCAATCTATTGCACTAATCTGACATATAAGAATTTAGTTAAAATTGGTAATTCATTATATGTATGTTCTGTTGGTGGTTAATTATGTCTATCTTAATTGCATTAATTACCTTAAAAATACTGTAAGTTACGGTAAATATACTTTTTCTTAAGTATAGAGAGCACATAATTTTAAAACTCTCTTTTCACCTGTGTCCCAAAAAAAGAAATCATTCCCTTACATTTTATTGACAGTTGAATTGTACTTTTAAATTCCATCATACGTTCCCGCGCTCATGGATGTTTAATAGTTGGCAATAATGTCAACGTAACAATATCATGATTGTTGCCCTACGCGAAGAGATTTGTATAAGCGTAATAATTTTCGTTTAATTATTTAAGTATTACATTTTCATCTATCATTCCTTCACCATATATTTAAAAAAGGTAATTATTTTATTTTATTATAATATTATTGTTGTGTTACATGCTTTAGGAGGTAAATATTTTTCCTCCAATTACAAAGGAAAGTGAGGTTATTTACAACATTTTGTTGGTTATGTTTGATTTCATCATTCTCTCACCGTAATTTCTTCATTTAAATTTTAAATGTGGGAATGATCATTTATGAAGGAATTTTGTATCATTCTTATACTAGCTTAAATATATTAAATACATCGAAGCAATTGTATTTTTGGTTTAGCATGACATACTTGCTTTCTATTTTTTAGGTTTTTGGCTTTAGGAATTATGTTAAAAAAAAAGAAGCTTAACTAAACAAAAGCTAAAATAAAAAAAAAATAATAATATTACAGACAACGCAGCGCAAGAATGAAAGCAGACCCTGAATCTTAAAAAAAAACTCTGTGAAAATAAAAGGTTAAAGTATTTGTAGAAGAAAGAAAAGGGACAAGTAAAACAGGTGTCTGTTATGAATTCGAGAGAAAGAAGACAGAAGAAAAAGCAGTGGAGAGTGAACAGTAAAATTTACAGGGATAGAAAGCCATGGGCATGCCATAATTTAAAAAGGTCATTAGACGAAACACCGCCTCCTAGTCCAGCATCAATAATTTATCAAGTTTAGATTAATAATGTTAATAATGAGACAATGGCTGCTCGTAGAAGACGGCAATTAAGAAAACACAGAGCAATAATATATGCTAAAATTTCCAAATGAGAGAAAAAGTTCAATGAGACAAAAATATGAGTGAAAAATATCAGAATAGGTGTTCCAGAGAAGCTATAAAAAAAAAAATTCTATCACAAAGATAAGAAGAAATACTATGACATGTTACAGCCAAACCTCTTAAAAAAGAACAAATTACTGTCTTTGTCAATATCTTTTTTTAAACATGACACTCAGTGTGGTAGAAATGAATAATATGCAATTAAATTTCGAGTCATTAAAATTAAAGATATAAAAAATTACATTTCTGGTTCAACAAGTGCCAATATTATTTTTATTTATCTCAAGATGATTTTATGTTTATGTTATAAGTTAGTTTTTCTTTACTAATCAAATTAGTTTTTTCATAGATACAGCTCGTTGTGAGTTAAAATACTAATAATTAGTCGATAGACGTACTAGAGATCTCAGTAATAAAAAAAAAACCTATATAAATTTAAAAAAATAAAAGTTTGTCATTTATAAATAAAATTATATTTTGAAAAAAAATAATGATTTACTTTTTGATTCAACCATGTAGACTTATATAGAAATGATTTTAAAAAATCATTCCCTCACTTGAACGATCATTTCCTCATTAGTGATTTTTTTCATTACCACATATTTTTGATTGAAACAAAGAAAAGTTGGGGACCACCTAGTCAGCTGACATAAAGCACTTACGTACCATATACGTTATAGACAAAATCGTCAATTCCATCAACTTATATAATTTTTATCTAGCAAGGTCATTTTTCGAAATTTATTGAGAACTAGCCATACATTTATTAACATATTTCATAAGTGAGATTTCAGCATTTCTATGCATGAATTCAAACATACATTTTATCTAGCTTCTTCATCACATTGCCATGCAGTTACATCTTCAACAGTTTCTTCCAGACAAGTTCTTCGCTCAGCTTGAACTAATGCTCCACAAATGACCCATTTTGCTCCACAAATTACCCATTTTACTCAAAAAAATTACCTATATTGCTCTACAATGACCCATTTTTTCTCCATAAATGACTCATTTTGCTCCACAAATGACTCATTTAACTCCACAAACAACCCATTTTGCTCCACAAATAACCCATTTTGCTCCACAACAAATGACACATCAAATGACCACATTATAAGTTTAATTTACCATGTATTTATATGGGATTTAATCCAACATTTTTTACCAAAGTGTCACTAAGGTGGTTCTTGCATATAGACTAGTAGAAGGAAATAGGTGGATTTGGGGCAAGGACGCTTGGTTGCCTGCTGTTAGACACATTTTGTACGAAGGATTGAGATCTTAGAGTGCTATATAGGGTTCACAGTTCGAATACCGACCAGAGTTTTTAATAATTTCTTAACGAAATTTTTACTTAATTTTTTGTTTGTTTACATTCTTATATGCACCTACTATATAGATTTAGTGTATAGACCTGAGGTCGAGACCCAAAATTATAAAAATTATTAATATTCTATTAGTCTTAGAAAAAATGTGGTAATTTTTCCCAGTGTTCGGTGAATATTATAGGAATTTATATTTAAGACGAAACGGTGTTTTAGCTATCAGATATAAGAATCAGAGCAGAGTGAGATAATAGGATTGCAAATCGATTGATGAATCGAGTTTTTTAAGCTCTTTTTTTTAGCGATGTTCGTGCATTAATTTTTTACTGTTTGGTATTCATGCGCAACTGATACAAAGTTTTAAGCAATTTACTAAGGTGATGCATGACTTAGGGCCCTGAGTTCGAAGTTTGAAACCAAGCCTGAAATCGTAAACAAATATTAATTTTCTCGTGGACTTAGAAACAATCTCGCGATTTTTCCGAATGATGGGAGAATGTATATACTTATAGAGTGCTGATGCACGCTGATACCATAGCTGATGTTGAGGCATCGAGAAGTTAACATTGATTTGGAAGCATTCTCTCGCTATACAGTGTATATGAATTGTGAATACGAAAGTCTGCCTTTTTGACCTCATCGAACATTGAACCGCGACCTGAATCATCGCTGTCTGATTACTGACTGTGTCGATTTTGCAATCGAGTTTTTACCTTCCGTCAAAATGCTTGTTGGCATGAGAGAACTGTCTGTACAAATAGTCCTTTTCACGCGATGAAGAATTACGACAGTGTTCCCATGCAGTTTGTGCAAGGTGATACATTGAAAGAACATACTGAGACCTGCAAGGATTCGCCTACTGGGAGTCAGCAAGTGTTGACGGCAATACCTCTTGCTGCATCGATGGGTACCGATTCGACAGGCGATTATGATGAGGCAGTTAATGCTAAAGACAGAATGAGTGCAGTAGAGTAGGTTTGTGTGGAATGTACACTTGCAACACTTTCGCATGAAGTCGACGAACTTCAAAGTAAATTGTCGTCGGCTCTAAATAATGATGAGCATGCAACTCCTGCTACAAAGAAAAGCAAATTTAATGTAGAATAAAAATCAGCAGTTGAAGATGACCATGAAGAGAGCATTGATAAAAATGAACACGAAGACAGTGATAGTGCTGAAGACGATGATGGCGATTTTCTCGATGCACTGACACACCCCTCCAACGCATTTGCTGCAACAAGTGACATGAAGAAGGCAGAAGATGCCGAGAATACTGGCTACCTATTTCCCGAAAACCCAAACGAACGTGTTGATAGACTCAGATATTTGATTGACCTTCAAAAACGTGGGGATCTCATGCACATTGACGAGATATCTTAAATTATTAGTAAACCGAAGGATAGGGGATATATCGCATGATGTAATGAACTGCTTTATTCTGAAATTGTAATTGCAAAATAGTAAATTATAATAATAAAATAATTGGTTTTCCTTTATTTTTGTGTGTCATATCCTCTTTTCCTTCACACCTTTAAAGTGGTGCTATGGGCACTCGATTATTTACGGAAATATCGGCAAATAGAATGATAATAAAGATTTTAGTTTAAAAAGGCATGGATAGTTGACTGCATACAAAACATTAATTCTGTTGACGTGTACAAATTTGGAGACAGTTGGCTAACGAATGTAATTTCTATACATATGGGTGGGGGACAAACCGAAGGATTGATCGAAGGATTGGCATGGGTCGCTGTGGAGCATGTGGAGCAGATAGAGCGATTGCGGAACATTTGGAGCAGACTGTGGAGCATGTGGAATGGATTGTGGAGTGATTGTGAAGCGGATTGGTGTGGATTTGTATGGATTGGAGTGTGGATTGGTGCGGATTGGTGTGTAGATTCATGTGTGGATTGGTGTGTGAACTCATGTGTGAATTGCTATGTGGATTGGTGTGTGAATTGGTGTGGATTTGTGTGTAGATTGGTATGTGGCTTGGTGTAGATTGGTGTGTAGATTGGTGTGTGGATTGGTGTGTCGATTGGTGTGTGGATTGGTGTAGATTGGTGTGTGGATTGGTGTATATTGGTGTGTGGATTGGTGTAGATTGGTGTGTGAATTTGTGTATGAATTGGTATGAATTGGTCTGAATTGGTGTGTGGGTTGGATGTTTTACGGATTGATGATCAAGAACAGCACGAAAGTTAAGATTGTTTATCACCCTAGTACATTTCAAATTTTCAGGGCATGGCAGTATTGGCATTTAAATTAGCACCAATTAAGACTATAAAAGTGTTTGTAGATGCTAATCCATACCATGATTATATCATACTCGTGCATGTGGTCGCTATTTGTATGATGGGTTTGGTTTAGTCATATATATATATATATATATATTCTGAGTAGCATACTTATATCTACAAAAAAACAGTCGAGCAAGCGAATCATTTGCAGATTTTGGCATCGTGTGTTAATAAGTCTTCAAGAGAGGGGGTCTGTAAATGTAGTAATTGAATGAGAGGCTTTTGCATGTTTCTGCAATACCCGGTGTATAATTTCGGCACAATATACAAAAATAAATAATTAATTTATAATTAAAAATAATTTTTAAAATCGGATAATAAATACAGATTTACGATTTGACATTATGCTATGCCTATAAAACCAATATGGCTACCAGAAACAAACATATGCTTGAAGAATTAATGGACATAACTGCCGACCACCTTCGGGTACGTTCGACAAACCAGAGTCGTCGGCTTCCAAGCACCTCTTGAGTCGAGCCGAAGACTGCCAGCTACAGCCACAGACACAGTCACACAGCTCCCATTTAAAATACATTGGCCAAGAAGGAACGTAATCATACTACTAGTGACCCATTTAAATTCCGGGTAGATGGAGCTATGATAATTAGTTATATTTACTTTTAGTCAGTCATACATAATAAAAAAATGTTTGTTCTTACATAAAACATGGCGATGCTTATTTAATTTAGCATATTTCGTATATTTAAATGTCGTAACTATACAATAATTTACTTGTGTACAAAAACCTTTTTGGCCACTAGTATGCAAGGAATTGTTTTTAAAACGTACAAAAATTGTTACCGTGTATTAAAGAAGCGAAAACCCGGGCGGGTAAAGCGGTAGGGTAGGTACATCCAGTAGTAGAAGCTGTAACAGATATCTACAATCATTTTATTTTGTTATTTGATCGGCGCTTGGTTGTTAATCAAAATGTCCATGGTAATGGCAAATTTTTGCATATGGCGATATAATACTCAGTGAGTTGAAATAAGAAAACTGGATCATTCACTAAAGTGCTCAGATGAACGTGAACCACCTGTAAGAACTGTCGGTATACTGTTAAAAAAAAATCCGTAATTTTCAGGAAAAGTGACGATAAAGGATCTTCCAGAACTCTCTGTATACTTAAGAACACGTTGCTTTTTCAATAACGGACTTCCCATAAATTTCACAGAATTTTCCGTGAATTCACGCAACCTCTCCGGGAATGTGCTAGTTGGTTTCTCCGTAGTTTTGGTTTTTAAATGCGTTATGAGGGCGTTGTACTGTTCACAAAAGATAAATTAATAGAATGGAAATATTTTGGTTCTGGAGGTTTCGTAGTTATTGACTTCTACGACTCACATAAGATCCTCTTGTAGTTATGTAGCGAGTAAGAACATTATTTTTAGAAAGGGAGCGTACGAAACATTCCCAGTTTATAGTAACGCTTGAGTATTATTATTGTTGATAACAGTTAACTTTTTGACATCTGAAGTAATAGGTCTAAGTGGCGTGGATATTTTAACTTTCACAGAAATTATAATTTTCAGGTTACAGTGGCCAAGAAAGCTTCGTTTAGATTCGGCACTAATCGTTCCCTACACCCGAAGCTATGGGGAATACGAAGACGCTCTGCATTTTGTATGTATTCACGGAGCTCAACTCTATTTTTCAAAATTACGGATCGCGTTTCCGTATATTAACTGTGCATTTACGCAAACATTTCCGTGAGTATACGGAAATTCTTAACCATGTAAAAATACTTGTTCTTTACAAGGATAACGAGAATATTATGCGTTTGCGGGGGAGCACCTTAGACAAGCTAAGCCAACTGAAGGTGTTTTTGAGTCAGGAAAGAGGACAGCGACAAAATTCAAAAAATGAATTTTGTATCGATCGTTGATAAATTACGACACAAAATGCCGATGTGTCATCGGTCGTAGGCTATTCACGATAAAATGAGTACTTTTTAAGGCCCTCCCAGTAGGCACAATAACAAAAAAAAAAAAAAAAAAAAAAAAAAGAATGGTAACCTCAGGCGTTGACTTTTGAAACCTATAAAATGTATACACTGTGTTTATTAGTTGCATGGTAATTTTCATATTAAAATTTGGCAGAAATATACAAATAAACTGAAAGGAATTTTTAACCACTTTTGTATGCACTGCTCGCGCAGTGACATAATAGGTATAGCTGATAAGACATTGTAATACCCCAAGTAGTAGTATAAATATGGTGTTGTACGAACTATTTTACATATACGATAATTAAAAAGTTCTTCTATGAACTTATCAACAAAATTATTTTAGTTAATAAATTAAAAATATGCAATTAAAATTTTTTAATTTAAATACATTTTAGTATCGTACTACTATAAATCGTTGAATTTAAATAATTTAACGGGTTTCCCACATTAAAATGTTTAAATTTAGTTTGTAAATATAATTTTTAAATTAAACACAAAAAAATTAATGACAGTTTTTAAATTTATTTTAAGTTTTCAAATTAGTTTTTTAAATTTATTAATAAAAATAATTTAGTTAATAAGTTAATTGCATAGGTTTTAACTGTAAAAAAAAATGGTCCGTGCTACACCATATCTATACTACTACAAGCGCTTTCTGTTCCTGTGTTGAAGTGAAGCCTTCAAGATGCAGTGCCAGGGATAGAACCGCGAGACATGTCACGTGATGTTCATGTTCTCTTTGTAGCCTCAGTTACGACTATCAAGTTTGACTTTCAGTGACTTCAGTAAAAATAATGTTATATCCAGTGTGGCACTGCAATAGTCTTTCGTATAGATAATAGTTCTCCCGCCAAGATTTATTGTCGGATAGGTATTATGAAAATTATCTCTTAACGATTTTATTTGTCAATTAGTTTGATAATTATTCTCGTACTATCATAATTCATTGTTAACAACAGTAGTCAACTCTCTGTGATCTCAACCAATTTTTATCATTGTGGTTTAAAAGAAAATTTATTTAAATAACGGCTGAACCGTCCGCCGACGTTCTATGAGATCATGGCCTTACACTGAGTTTAGGGCACTTTTTCCATAATAAACTTTNAAAGGGGGGGGGGGGGGGGGGGGGGGGGGGGGGGGGGGCTGGTGTCATTTTGTAAACTTAGCACTTTCCAACTAGTCGCCAAGTCGATTTCTCCAAGTTAATGTGCCATCTTTCTTCACCGGTCTGCATGGGCATCTATTCTCGTTCACGTGAAACAGTTTGAAAGTTATATAATGGCTCTTAAACATTTCAGTAGGCTCGCATGCTTTGTTCAAGAAAAAGAACGGTAACCAATTATCTCGCGTTGGCAATTTTCTCACCACTGAATATTAAGTAATTTACTGTCGGAAGCCATATTTAGTATAACTTTTAAATCGCACACCATCGGACGAATAAACAATTAACTGGGCGAAGTTATTTTTGATAATGTGACACGTTGCACGTACAGTGAGAAATGTGGTTTTAAAATTGTTTTCTATATTAATTGTTTTTTCTTTGGTCTTACAGATGAGTTGGAACTGGATATTTGTTATTCCCATCGCAAGCACTCGGCGCATATTAATTCGTTGAGCGGTAACTTAATAAATGTTTCTTGAAGATTTTTTGCTTGTGCTGTGGCGCCATTTAAAGTAGACTGAAACATGGATATTTAAATTCTACCCTCGTTAGGAAGCGCTTCTCTAATTTTTTTTAACTTTTAGCTAATTATTAAATTTACGGGAAAGGAAAGCAACAATCAGTTTTCATTCGTCTCCTGCTTTGTATTCTCGAAAGAAGATCAAGTTTGAGTTAGGTGATGAAATATGGATTTATAGGAAATTACTTGGTACTATGGGTAATGTTCATATTGTTGGTCATGCAGAGGTTGTATATAATAAATAATTAATAAAAAAAGTTTTTTGAACAAAAACGAACTATTGGTTCTCATTTAATGTCTAATATGCGCTAACGCGGCAGACTGTGACCCTAGATTTACAAGCCACTGCCGCGCTAAGGCGTCAAAAGGTCATCAGATAAGGATTCTATAACGTCACACGGCGAGCTTTGCTAAAACAAAGTATTGTCGTTATTAAAATAGCAACAATGCCAAGTCCAGAAAGAAGAGTCACTTTTTTCCGAGGTGAACGGTTATGCTATTACATACATAATTTTGTTCTTTCTTTTGTTAACGCGACTGAAGTGATTTTCCGTATGTGTTTGCATATTTGTTAAATAACGTTTAATTGCGTCTAATCGAGTGTTTGCGAGTATGTCGTATGCTAGAATTGTGTTTTATATTTTATAATGTTAAGTGTCGAAACCAAAACATAACCTCTTTTACTTTACANCTTCCCAGAATATTTTGTTGTCGTATGCACTTCAAGTCGTTGAAATTTTTTTTCGGAATTATTTAGTTGTATTGATAGTAGTTAAAATTTTGCCAAGAGAAGTAATTTTATCTTCTAGCTTAACTTATATATTTGTGATACATCCCTGTCTGCATACGTACATATATGTTAGGGAACAAATCGTGTTAATACAATGGGGACAATTTTATCTTGAAAATGGGTATCCTTCATAATATGGCTGAAGAGTAAGAGAAGCCTGTTGGCCTTAGCTTCACCAGAAAAACAAAGACGATTTATTATTATTAATGCTACAGTGACTACACACGTGTGAGACAGGACTGCGACGCGATAATGTAGGGTCGAGGCAACAGCGAGGGCGCACGTACGGGATCTTGGCAGCCAAGGAAGGCACCTAATTTCCTGCGCGTAAATAACATCGCGGGAAGGGGTAGCGCCTAGCTGCCAGGGGAGAGCGGATGTTTGCTGCACGTCTCAAGTAAGGGCACGGCATATATTGCTTGTCCAGTTAGCCGAGAAGAGCGCCCGCCCGCAGCTTGCCATTCCCCTTCATTCACCATTCATTGACGAGAGCTGTGAACTTCGCTTAGTTCATTGTTCATCGACAGTTGAATATTCTTCACTCACATAAAAAGTTTAGTATCGCCTTAAATGATTGTCCATCTTTGAGTAGAGCAAGTGACATAGCAGATGTTTTTTGGAATTATGGTATTTTTGTGTTTTTCTTTTAACTGTGACGCTTGTACAACAAAAGTTAGGTATTTAATTGGCAACATATTTCAACATTATACAGTTTGATAAGACGTTCAGACATAGTGCTACCTTATCCTCTTCCCTTCCAGCCTTAAGGTATGTGATACAGGCAATGTACATGTAAAAATACATGTTGTTGCGGACAGATACATATTTTGTTCAGATGTTGAAACTGGATTACGTAACCAAGACGCATATCTGACAACACAAGTAATTCAGGTTCTGCTCCCAGTGACAGTGAAGAAGTGGGCACGGCTCTTTGTTTAATATTATTATATTTGTGCGAGTGCTTTCAAAGCATTCGATTATTCGTTTGTCATTATTGATATACGTTATTTTATATGGAATTTCTTTATGACAGCACAATGAGCTTGTAATTTTCCACAATGTATATATATCCTGAAATTCAGAAGAAATCTTTTAATTTTTACGACTAGATCTTAGGTTTCACCTGAAGGTTTGATAGCAAAAACAGGAATCGTCGAAAAAGTCACATTCGGAGAAGAATACATTACATCGGCTCTTCGTCAAGCGGCATTCACTGTTACAAAAATCGTTCCACAAAACCCAATATTGTCACATGAACTTCGTGTTTGAAAATCTAGAATTTCTGCAATAATCGGAAAAGTCCAACGACTTTGTAGGAAAAACCGAGAATGTCAAACATTAGCACTATTCTTGCTAGAAAATAGAAACCGATGGCGTTAGTGTCATCGTCTGTTTCCAGTGGCAGATGTATGACGGACATGTTGTAAATGTATGTTAGTACCGTGCTTCAGAATGAATCGATGAGAAAATGAAAGTGATACCAATGCGGAATGGGCAAAGAAAAGGAAACGCAAAGAAAAGAAAGAAGAGGGAATCAGAAATGCCAAACTTAAATGCGAAGAACATACCAATCATGTTGGGAAACTGATTCCAAGATGGGTTGCAGCTGATGATTGCAGGTGTTATAACATATTTATTATTATTGTTATTTCTTAAGATCATAAATATATAAGCCTGCGAATAACATAACAATAGTGTTATGTGGAACCATAAGATTATTACACTTTGTTAGTCTAAGTAAACGTAACCTAAATGTGAATGTTCGAACTCTGCTAGGCTCTTTGTGATATGCTAGAAAATATATGACTAAAAAAAAGGGGTATATTTATGTGCATTCCTTCAGAGCTGAAGGATTATTGTCATTTAGTATTATGTCTTATTGTTACAGTTGTTCCCGATTTCACTGTTTCGATAAGATACCAGAACAAGATAGAGGAAACATACTTGCTGATTTTAACATAATGGGAAGCAAGCATGACCAGAATTTACATTTGTGTGGTCTGATTACAATGAATATGATACAACTAAGGCGACCAAGAACTACACCAGCAGCAGCTTTTTCGCACAAACTTCGAATTGAAAATATGGAGGTTGCAATCTGTCAGAAGGCTTTCATCAGCATTCATGGGATTACAAAACCCAGGCTCCATAGAATCCCCCAAAGTTTGCTAACTACTGGCCAGTCACCAAAATACAAGGGTAGCCGTCATAATAACCGGTATTCCAAACTCCCAGAAGAAATAACCCTACTTGTAGAACATCATATAAACTCATTTCAAACAAGAAAATTCCATTACTCTTTGCGAGACAATCCATTCAGAAAATACCTCCCTGAAGATTTAAACATTGCTACAATGCACCAACATTTTATTTAACCATATCAAATAAATATTTGACGCATTCTGCGTCCCTATATTTTATTCGTCAGAACACACGCTCTGGCGAAGCTCGCAGCTGGACGACCGCAATNCGCATTCTGCGTCCCTATATTTTATTCGTCAGAACACACGCTCTGGCGAAGCTCGCAGCTGGACGACCGCAATAAAGATTAAGGGTTTTGTGGACGTGCCGGCAGAGTGACGCCAGGAGCCTCGCAGCTGCAAAGGCGCGCTACCAAAGGTTTCTGCACGTGCAAATGTTCCTGCACATGCAGACGACATCCGGAGACAACGGAAGGCACCAGGGCGCGGACACAGCT
>NQII01000305.1:1534236-1592285 GCA_002778355.1 Clitarchus hookeri
ATAGAAAAAGGGGAGGGGAGTTTGTCTCGTGAGTTCATGTACCAGTTAACCTGTTCAAGCAACAATAAAACTCGATTATGTGAACTCACAAAGAAAGTGTATGTTATTAGTAAATTGGACCTAGAGACAGCAGTGTCGACGTATTCCTACGCCCTATCACTGAGGGCTAGCATCAAGTGCTGGCGCCTCACGCCGCAGAGCAGAATCAATACCTTCTTCCAAACTTCAGCATTTGGCAGGTATCATATTCTTTATAAATAATACTGATCAGTATTTAAGAGATTTAATAACACGTTTGGCTATTCAAGGACAGATACATGTTCGTTTTGCGATTATATGGCGTAAAAGATAAAAGTCAGCTGTTACCAAACTCAGTCTGGGCACACAGGGGAAATGGGGAGACTGGGCATATATCTGCTCTAAAGTACTAGAATGAAACTAAAAATCTTTATAACTGTATTTTACTAGCAAACACTATTAAATAATTACAAGTCTTGAATTAACGCAACAGGCGTAATACAAAATATACCTTAAAATGCCATACAATATTATGAAGAAAAAAAAAAGTGACAATATTTCTTAAATGGTTCTATACATGAATCAGAAAACCAAATTATGCTCCTAGCCAAATTATGTGTTTATTTCCAAAATTTTTTTATGTACATGTAAAAAATTATGGGACAGCAGGGATCTTTTATCGTCACGAAAATCCGACTACGCTGCACGAGTCTAGGTAGCAGAAAAATAGGTGACAGTAAAAATTACAGTAAAACTCACAAAAAACGAACTATCCAGTTCGTGCCAATTAACGGGCAGAAAATACACGGGCGTGGCTCCGTGATGGCACCAGACTAGGGAAAACACCAAAAGGCAATAGGAAAAAGGAAAATGGAAATTCAAAACCCCATTAAATAAAAACCTACAGGGACGTGAGTGCCAATTACCGTGTAACGAACTGCCTACAAATGTCTGTACATACTCATACTAAAAATACTGTAAACCTAGCTCAAACAACGGAGAAATACACGGGTCAAACACTAAGTATGTACTTTAAAACGCCCAATAAAATAAATACCAATATTCTGCATACCTCGACTCGTGTTAGGTGGCGTGAAGACGAACTTCAAATACAGAGGACAAGTATCTTGTAGACGGCCTCGCGGAGAAGTGCATCTCAAGACGCCCGCGCGCCAGTATAAATACATCCCAGATCACCATTCTAGAATGTTGGTGAACGTGGTAGAAGAAGGAGGGGCTCATGCAGTCACTGTAAGGGCCAGCAGGGGCTCGCGCACTCGGCGGAACAGCCAAATTCTATCGTCCAGGTCTCCTCCGCCGACCGCGCGAGCTAGTCGCGCCGGCCGCGGAGCGTCGGGCCTTCCACACAAACATGCTCGCTTCAGCTCTCGCACAGCCACAGCTCCAGTTATTGACGCAGATATAGGCGAAAATAGTTGTAACGTGCGTACGCCACTATACAAGCAGAAACACAAGAGTAGCGCATATGTTAAATGTAGAAAAGGAAGTTGATCTTATAAAATCAGATGCTTTCCGAACTCAGAAGAAGAAATGCACAATCAGGGCCAAAGAAGTGAACATACTCTGTCATTCGATTACATGCAGAATTTACCAGTGCTATACATGCGAAAAAATGATGGATTTTATGCACGAAAACAGTGGTACAATGTTTTTGGCATTCATAGTATACAGGATGACTGTATTGCAATTTACCGTTATTGTGATCATTATGGGAGAAAAGGATCTAACGAGGCTACTTCCATGCTTTTTCACTTCATCAACAATATCCCACATGAAAATAGGTCTGATGAACTAGTTCTGATCAGTGACGGATGTCCTGTTCAGAATGAAAATAAAACAATGCTGCACTTCCTATACTGTTTAGTCCATGTCCTCGAACTTTTCAAAAAATTGATATATTTGTTTTCTATAAGATGTCATAACTAGCTTCCTAAAGTCATAATACAGCTACTGAAAGGTTCTTTCTAAAAATGCGCAGACTACCTTTCAAATTAAAGGAAGTGAGAATGATACATGTAGCAGAGGTTGACAGTAAAGTGAAACTGACTCACACTTACTCACTCTGGAGCTTGGCAATCTCATATTATTAGGACAAAGACATCAATAACAAACACACTAGAACTTACTGCACTTTACCACGGAAACGTAGGAATTCAGCCTGCCGAAGAAAAAGATCTACGCAATATTTTGCCATACTTGGGTTATCCCGCTAACCGATAGTTCTATGAAGACATTTCTTCCAAAGATCCACGACCTCAAGTAGCATGCCTCCATAATGAAGATAATGTTGATTTGGACGATGATGACGATAGCAGTGGGTGTGGTGATTTAACATGTCTTTAAACACTGACTGAACACTGTTAATGTTTGATAATAGAATGTTTCTTTACTTAACGTAAGCTGTTTTGACACAGTTGTATTATTATAGAGGTTTGAAAACAAAATGTTATACTGTTGTAAGTCGTTCAAACATTGCAACGTACATTCAATAAAATTGTATTTAATTAGTAAATGTTTTCAAGAATTGAATATATTAATAATAAGGCTTGTTCACTATACCCTTTTGAATCATTATTGTAATTGATTACATTTTCTGCAAAAATGGGATATGTCATAATTAAATTATTTTTTGTCCAACACACTATTGAGATGTTTTCAGCGAAACCTATTTTTTCAACGTTGGTAGATACAACGGCTACCTCTAGAAATATACTTAGTTTGTTACATTGTATCATACACCTGCGAGACGCTTTTTCGTGGTTCCTGACAAATCAACATTCTGGGCTTTCCCAATTTTTGCTATCAGTCCTTCATGTGCCTTATTTAAATGATAGAAATGTCCTCTAACACTCGGCTCTCAAGATTTCGATATTTAGAGCCACGCAAATCTCTTCGCTCTCACTCAGTTTTTAAAACACGTTCCTTATATTTCTAATTGCTATTGATAACTTACCTTTTGAATTTACTTCCATAAAGCTGCATTATCTCCATTTTTTTTTAATTTACCTTTTATCTTGACAGAGGCATAACTAACAGGTTACTGTTAGAATAATGCTTATCGACCGGCAGAATATATAGCGATAAGCAATATTTCATTACATTCAATTACAGAAAGTACTAAATTGTCACAATTTACTGACAGTTCTTGCATGACGTCGATGTTCGTATTCATGGCAGTACCTCTTGATCATTTATGACGAATATAGCTTTATGCATATCTATTTTAGCCTTATAGAAATACAGTTTAACAGTATTTAAACGATTTAAGGCAGTTTTGCACTTAAACAGTTGAGAGCATAAGCACAGTATATTTTATTTAACGAAATGTATGTTCCATGTTTGTTTATCTCTCAATTGTCGTCCTTAATTGACGACACTTCGCACTTCACAAAAACACAAATGTCGATTTGAATTATAATTAAATTTGGTAACGTCTGGCGCTGATCAGCAACTTTATGTACAGGTTCTTCATCAAGCACTGGCACAGTTAAGTACTTCTCTCCTACCATTTCAATTTCTACAGCGTTATGCAGCATTTCAACTTCAGCATCGCAGACCTGTGATAATCGTAGGCAATTAATATAACGAAATGAATCTATATTTTATAATACCGAATACGTGTTATGTTAATGTTGTGCATGCAAACCGCCCATTGACTTGAGCTAGAATGATGGGCCGTTCACGGAAAGGATAAAGACAGTCACGAAGAATGACGGTCCTTGATTGGACGCCAAACTCTGTCCGTTCTCCGAAAAATGATACTGTCTTTGGAAACTTAGTCAACTCTGACACTGCCAGCCCAGTTTACTTTGAATAAGCAGATTTACATGTTTGGCATGTTGATAATTTCGTTGAGACACAGATAACATTTTTAGATAGCTTAACTATCATGGGAAATTTTATTTCTTTTACTACTTTCACAACGTTCTTNCATGTTGATAATTTCGTTGAGACACAGATAACATTTTTAGATAGCTTAACTATCATGGGAAATTTTATTTCTTTTACTACTTTCACAACGTTCTTCAGACATAGGCTCGAACTTGTTTTACTTAAGCCGCATTCATCTGCTATAACATGGTGTTTTCCCCATTGCCCAGCCAATGCGAAGCTATACATGGCTGTAATTTTACAGTTAATATTTGAGTCCAGTTTGTGGGATGAAATAACACGTTCCCAGTGTCCTTAAATAACGTTTACATTTTTAAAGCATTCATCATCCAAAACCACTCATTANATGAAATAACACGTTCCCAGTGTCCTTAAATAACGTTTACATTTTTAAAGCATTCATCATCCAAAACCACTCATTAAATTCATACACGGACATAGAATCAAGATTTCTACTTTGTCTGGATATTCTTCATTATCTTCACCGAATAATATTTTCATCTTAGAGGAAAAACTAGATAACATTACTTTAAAATTACAGCTACAGAATCACTTGTGAAGCTGTCTGTCTACCTTTTAACACGTAAACTTGTTTGTAAAATGCTGCAAAATATCTGTATTAAACATTTTACTTATGAATTTTTCAGTATTAACTTGTAATTAGACCACACGTTTTTATTTTTTCTCTTGTGAAACAAAATTATCCGATTTAAAGAAAACGAGCTGATAGTAATTTACTTTTTATAAAAAGAACTCTTCATACTGAGTATACTTGTGATTTAATTAATATTTCTTTATTACATTTAATGTTTGGCTTTAATTTTTGTAACTTTAATTGCTTTCGCTTTCTTTTTAGTCGAATACTGTTTTTCGCCCAGAGGCAGTGTGAATGTTTTTGATTGGTATTACGAGGAAACTTTGTTTCTGAGTGTAGTTTCGCGTACTTTTAAATATAAATAAGCAGCAAAAGTTAAATTTGAAAACTTTCAAACAAATATACTTTGACGTCTCAGATTCCCATTACTCCACTTCGTTCTGTGGAGAAATGTTATACTCTCTAGAAACGTTATTAGCAATATTTTCGCATAAAAGCGATTTTGACGTTTCTTGTCGATTATCGCCAAACTATTCCAACTTCTCGCTGCAGCGAATCGGGTTCGATCACCAGCGGATCCAATTCAGAATTTTCGCGCATGGGAAAACACTGTGGGCGCTTTCAAATTCAACACTCTATACTTAACTAAGTTAATTGTAGTTATCCAACTGTATTTTATAAACTGCAGTGCAAATTTTAAACTCAAATTATTATGTTTAAGAAAGGACATAATTTTCGGTTCAATTTTCCGGCTTCTTAGTTTTATACTTCCAGTTTTATAGACACGAGAACACTCAAGGAACTTTCTCTGTTGGAACTAAACTGTACTTTCGTCTTTGCTGAAAGTTCTCACCTATTTACCGGGAGCTTCTAACCTGAACAATGCTCATAAGATAATTTCATTTGTGTTTGTCTAAATGGCCACAAAAGTGGTGAAATAATTTTTTTAGACCACTTATTAAAATTTTTAGCTTACAAAAAATGTTACCATGTACAATATTCTATCATAAATAATTTTNTTTTTAAAAATATTCAATTTATTTTATTTTTGCAATAATAATTATCAGTATCAAATACTAGTATACAGAGAAAGCCAAATTACTTGCAGATAAAACATTTTCGTGGCACCTATTATGGTTGTGAAACAGACTGATATTAGTGTTTTGAGTTATCCACCAAGTTTGAAACAGTAAAACTGTTGCCAAAATATTTTTTTTAGAGATAAAAACAAGAAAACATACCCTCACGGTATCCTCATTGTTTCACTAGCACTGAACAGTTTTGTCCTTTTCTGAATTGCATAGGCTTATTTAGTCACAATTCACAGTATTATATTTATTCAGTAATCTTAGTTATTTATTCTCCTCTGTAACCACAGTAACGCAATTTCATTATGTAGCCCACCTCCGTGGCAAGGTTGTTTGGAAAATCCAGCCAACTGTGCGAAGGGTTACGAGTTAGAATTNCATTATGTAGCCCACCTCCGTGGCAAGGTTGTTTGGAAAATCCAGCCAACTGTGCGAAGGGTTACGAGTTAGAATGTGAGGTGAGGCATTAATATGTGTGCCATTTTTAGCTTTATGATACAACCTGGTTTAGAAACTTGACCATGCTTACTGTCTCTCCCTCCCTCTCTCTCTCTCTCTCTATATATATATATATACATCTCCCTCCCACCACTTCTTCAGTGCCCTGCCGACGACTCGAGTTCTTGCTGTTGCTGCTACGTGTCCGTTCCACTTCTACCAATACTAAGACAAGCAAACATTGGCAACTAAGCAGCTTACTTTCCTCTACATACGTATGCAAGTAAATATGATGAAGCAAACCCTACTCTATAACTGAGATATAAAGGAACGTGTGTTTTTAAAATAAAATATTTATATTGCTCTCATTTTGAAAATAAGTGTCTGATTCGCTTAAAACACACCAGTTTACATGTCTTACTGTAGTAACACTAGTTCACCGAATTTGGTAGATGTCAGTTGATTGTTACTTGATAAATGACATGAAAGTGATGCTAGCTTACAAAATAGTGGACTAAAGAGGCTCTATGCAGGCACGTGATGGTTGTAATNAAATGACATGAAAGTGATGCTAGCTTACAAAATAGTGGACTAAAGAGGCTCTATGCAGGCACGTGATGGTTGTAATATAGGCTACTGTCAGCATACAAATTTTGTTGTGCTTGGTTACACGGTTTCGTAGATATAGCATAGTAATGAAAATATTAATATGGATGCCATTTTGAAAATAAGTANGTGCTTGGTTACACGGTTTCGTAGATATAGCATAGTAATGAAAATATTAATATGGATGCCATTTTGAAAATAAGTATCTGACCGACGTTAAAACCTATCACTTTTCATGCTGTACCATGGTATTACTTGTTATCCAAATTTGGTAGGAATGGGTTGTTTCCCGAAACATGACACAAAAACAATATTAATTCATCTTAAAAAATTGTTGACAAAATAAGTTATGTATTAGCGTATTTGGTGCTTCTAATAATTGATACTTTCAGCACACCAAGTTTCGTTGAAATGGGTCAAGTGGTATTGAAGTGTAACNTTTGGTGCTTCTAATAATTGATACTTTCAGCACACCAAGTTTCGTTGAAATGGGTCAAGTGGTATTGAAGTGTAACAACTCGCTCGCTACTCGATTGCTGCACACACAACAGCCTACACAATGACTGACTGAGAGAGAAAGGATGACGTTGCGACAGCTGTAGTACGTATAACGCGTTTTAGGGNACAGCCTACACAATGACTGACTGAGAGAGAAAGGATGACGTTGCGACAGCTGTAGTACGTATAACGCGTTTTAGGCGTAGAGTGTCAACATTGGCTGCGCACACGATCGTCCAAAATGTGTAGAGTTTAGCGTGTTTATTGAAACCAGAATTATTGCCCTTTTAACTTCTTGGTAACTCAAAAACAGCGTGAAAACTAGAAATTGAATTCACTGTAGTGACGCTTGAAGGCAGTCTGACGAGTTACTTTGCCGGCCCCGTCCAGACTGTAAATACGAATACCCACACTTGATCTTACCATTCTGAAGTAACGTGTACCATTTGTACACACAGCAGTCTGGTAGCAAAATACTTGTGGACCGGACAAACACATACAGAGACAGGAACACTAGGAGAAAAGTTACTACTACTACTACTGAATGACAACAATAGGCGACTGTGTTAAAAAATATCTGGAAGTTTAATTATGCTCAGAATTACTCAACATTTCCCAGAAAAACAAAAAAACTCCTCATCCAGATGCATTACAAATTAGCAAATTAATTGTGGCTCCGAAAATTTTGACAATATAATGGAAGTATTCTGCTTGCGGTAGCGGCCTTTGAAACACTAGTGCTCCCGTGATAGTTAAGAATTGGAATACTTAAAAATGTTCAAACATCACGCAAAAATNACACTTGATCTTACCATTCTGAAGTAACGTGTACCATTTGTACACACAGCAGTCTGGTAGCAAAATACTTGTGGAACGGACAAACACATACAGAGACAGGAACACTAAGAGAAAAGTTACTACTACTACTACTGAATGACAACAATAGGTGACTGTGTTAAAAAATATCTGGAAGTTTAATTATGCTCAGAATTACTCAACATTTCCCAGAAAAACAAAAAACTCCTCATCCAGATGCATTACAAATTAGCAAATTAATTGTGGCTCCGAAAATTTTGACAATATAATGGAAGTATTCTGCTTGGGGTAGTGGCCTTTGAAACACTAGTGCTCCCGTGATAGTTAAGAATTGGAATACTTAAAAATGTTCAAACATCACGCAAAAATCTCTAATAATCCATCCAAAAATAATTACTTTAAATAAAACTTAAGCAACTAGCTAGCAGTAATGACAGGATTCAGTTCAGATTTTCCGTAGTAAATGTCGGAAAAAGTCGTGTACGTAAAAAAAAACATGGCGGCGTTAAGAAATGTTTTAGAAAGTTAATATTAGCGGTTTTAGGTGAAAAACTATATTTGAGATTTCTTAGCTGAAATTAGTGGTCAAACGTAGAATTCTGAAGATTTTGAAGTTTCCGATGATCAAGTACGATGACGGGGCATCTCCCCGGATGCGCGGTAGCTCTGGGTGACGTTTTTCCTATATGTAAGCACACGGCTTACGGTGCTAACATACAGTACAATGGCACCTTAAAGGGCGTCGCACGAGTTCTATCTAACCTCTCTGAAAGCTAAGCGGGGAGAGGCGATACAGGCCTACTTATTGCTTCAAACACCTTGCGTCTTCGTCTCAAGTAGACAGCCTGCAGTTTAACGGGTGCGAACTAGAACTTCCCTACGAAAAATCTAATTTTAAATCCTAGTGCACAGCTCACCCGGGGTGGCTGCCTGACGTCACGTAACAAGATGTCCGTCTTCCTCCTCGCAGAAAACAACTTAAGAACGTTCTTTAAAATTGAGCCAAGCACGAGGGTTACAATTAAAAATAATTTTTAATGCCACTTATTTCTGTAATTTAAACATTTCGCTTTCAAAGACGCATAAAAATGGTAGCACTGCCCACACCATCAAAAATGCAAAGAGTCATAAGACCTTGTACGTGCAACTACACACTGTAGAATCAGAAAGACACATAAATACGTGGCTAAATAAAAACATACTGTTGCAAGACAAATAAATATTATGGACTCTATTTTAAAACAAATAAATATCTCTTGCCAAAAAAAAAAATTGCGTGAAAAATAATATTGACCCTGCTGAAAATAAAATTTACGTGTTAATAATTATTCATTCGTATTTTCAAAAAGTGTGTATTACAGCACGGTATAAATACCAAATCTACCACAAATATTTATATGGTCATAACACAGTATAAGCAACCTGCCAAAATACAATGTTTGTTTAGCATTGGTTTCAGGGCCTCGTATATATATCGTAGTAAACAAAAATGCTTACATTTTGAAAATAAGTGTCTTATTACTTAAAATATATTAGTTTACATGGCGTGCCNAATGGTAGCACTGCCCACACCATCAAAAATGCAAAGAGTCATAAGACCTTGTACGTGCAACTACACACTGTAGAAACAGAATGACACACAAATACGTGGCTAAATAAAAAAATACTGTTGCAAGACAAAATAAATATTATGGACTCTATTTTAAAACAAATAAATATCTCTTGCAAAAAAAAAATTGCGTGAAAAATAATATGTACCCTGCTGAAAATAAAATTTACGTGTTAATAATTATTCATTCGTATTTTCAAAAAGTGTGTATTACAGCACGGTATAAATACCAAATCTACCACAAATATTTATATGGTCATAACACAGTATAAGCAACCTGCCAACATACAAAGTTTGTTTAGCATTGGTTTCAGGGCCTCGTATATATAGCGTAGTAAACAAAAATGCTTACATTTTGAAAATAAGTGTCTTATTACTTAAAATATATTAGTTTACAAGGCGTGCCGTAGTATTTCTTGTCTGCCAAATTTGGCAGGACTCAGTTGATAGATTTTCGAGCTATGACAAAAACTTTTCGTTCGTGTTGCACTGTCTTACAAAATGGTGGACAAATGAAGCTACGCATAAGCTAATTTTATGTTTGTAGTTGATAAATTCAACATACCAAGTTTGATCTAAATTGCCCAAACAACATGGTATACATATAAAATTAACCTGAAATAACTGTATGGCTACCATTTCGAAAATAAGTGCATTGTCCATTTAAAAATCACAAGGTAGTATAACCTATCATAGTTTTAGTTATGTGTGAAATTTGGTGGGAATAAATTGAGCAGTTTCCGAGATACGATATAAAAGCTGTAATTTTTCATGTAGTATTATCTATCAAAAGGGTGGAAAAATAACTATATACTTCTCTTAATTAAATATTTATATGATGAACTGTCAAAATACGAAATTAGGTATTTTACTGAATGATGATAGATTTTTAATAAAGTGATAAAAAATAAGTGGTACACATCATAACACAAGTGCTTATTTTGTTTCAGTGCTAAACAGTTTTGTACAAAAATATTCTAATAATTTTTATCACCACTTAATATTTACAGGTTGTAAAATGAAGTACCTTATATAGATAAAACTATTTTCAGTGCTGATTCTTTGTATGTGCACGGTAACCTCACATAAATTGTGTTTTTATATTAATTTTGTATGAGCAGCGATAAGCCGAGTTATCATAAGTAGATTTAAATGTTTTTGTAAAAATTACATAAATAAATACAATATGTGTTTTCTTTTAATAAAAGAGAAAAATCATATAGTATAAAATGCGTGTGGTGTTGGTCGGGCGTTCGAGATTATATGAAATTCCTAACAAGACGCTTACTTTCTCTATGAGCGTGGCGTCTAGCAAAGAGGGNTCGGGCGTTCGAGATTATATGAAATTCCTAACAAGACGCTTACTTTCTCTATGAGCGTGGCGTCTAGCAAAGAGGGCAATGACGCCACGCAAGTCGGCGTCCCTTTGATTTGTGTGGCGTGATAAAATTGGCTTCAATTGGCAATTTGATGTTAAAAAATGTGATAATATTTAACTTAAAACACAGGCAAGTCAACACTGAGGCAATGACGACGTATTAGAAGAAATCCTTCACCTTCACATAACTGCAAAACATATTTATCCTTTTCTTTGCATAGCAGAACACACAATTTTATACAATTTATATGAAAAATAATAATCAGACAAAACATGCGAATCACTGAATAAATAATTCTAACTAATTAAACGACTACGTGAAGCATAACACATCAGGTAAGTGTAAATAAATAATTGTTTTATTAATTAAAAATTTTAAGTGAAATAGGCATTCATGAGTAACCTGGAAATTCATCATTTCAGTTTGTTGTTTCAAATAAATATAAATCATGAAAAATAGCTGTCAAAATAAATTATGGTATGTTTGAAATATAATTAATTTACCAAAATCACCTCTTTAAGCATTAGATAATAAAAATATAATTTATGTGAGTTATTTGTGACCTGGCTCGTTTGCAGTAATAACTCAGCTTTGAAAAAATGATCCTCACTGCTGGCTCTTCGTTCTGTTCGTGGAAAATTAAAAAGCCCTCAAAAAATTTCAGATTAAATTTAACATCTTCCAAATTTACTTTCATCAAGTTCAGATATAATTAATATATTCAAAAACAAATTAAATTGGCGAAAAGTCTGTATCTATGAAAACGTAAGAAAAAGTTGCACACATTACCCAGCCTCTGTAGGTCTTACTTATCATGTAGGTGGAGATAGCAGCCGAAGTTCTTGGAAAGCCCTCCAAAACTAATTACAATGCAGCTCGGGCCTCTTCTTTCATGCCCCGCATATTTAAAACAACTTGGTGCCTCTCTAACACCATGCCTACTCTTACGATGGGCGGTAATATAAAAAATTATATGCAAATATTGCAGACAAAATCTTACGCTGATCCGCTTATCATGGCGTCAGAGAGTAATTAGTCACCGGGGTTCACATGATGACGTTAATTAATCAGGAAATTTCTAAAATATGTCACTTCCTTCTACGTCATAGTATAGTCAATCCTGTAATTAATACCTTTCTCCGTGGCCAAAACTGCTGGATAAGACCAAGTAGAAATGTATATAAAAAAAAAAAAGTGACGACACAATTAAAATTAACATTGCCAAAGATATCTGAGCTCAGTTCTCACGCAATAAATAAAAGAACAAGAACTGGCAAAACGTAAAAAGTAAACAAACCAAAATAATGTAAATATAAATTTACAGGTGATATCCTGATTCTACAAAACTAGCTAACCTGAAGGTAGGGGCTTGTAAAATAAAACATAAACAAAACTTTAAATGCTGAAATCGTTACGAGAGAGAGAGAGAGAGAGAGAGATATATATATATATATATATATATATATATATATATATATATATATATTCCGTTTCCAGTTGAGCGAAGTTATTAGAGCCACGCATACATGATTATGAAGGTTAGCATCATTTACCCGGTTGAAATCCTATTTCCTACAATTCTACTGATATTTAGGCAATACAATTATTTCCCACCTGCTTGACACTGTGGCGGCCCACCACAACTCCTCTCCCAGTCTCCGCCCTTATACCTCTCGCACTATCAAGGAAGATTAAGGGATGGGAAGCATTCATCAACAACAACGTCTTAAAGATAGAGTGACTTGAGAGTTAATAACGGTGCCCAGAATGGGTGGGTGTGCACACAATGTCATAATAACAATTTATTTTGTTATTTTTAATTTTTGCCATACATTCTCTTTTGTACTTATTAGGCCTTTTCATTTCATTTGAATATATGTAACATTGGTTTCAAAACAATCTTTCACAAAACTGTTGAATTTAAGGTATCATAAAACCTAATAAAAACACTCATTAATTCTCTAAACAATTTTACCGAACACATACCATTTAAAAGCACAACAATATCTGAAAAACTTATTATGAAGGTCATCGAGACCCTTCGCCTTTTAACCAAGGAGGCTTCCGATCACAATTCAAAATATTCACATTAATCTTACACGCTCGCCATTTTCGAAACACACGAACATCAGAGCTGAGGATGTTGCCTTCACCAGTACACCCACAGGTTGTAGGTAGTGCTATTTCTCTCAAACACAACCATACGCGTGAACTGAGGGNTTGCCTTCACCAGTACACCCACAGGTTGTAGGTAGTGCTATTTCTCTCAAACACAACCATACGCGTGAACTGAGGGTATTGCCCTCGCCAATACACCCATAGGGTACAGGTAATGCTCATGCACATTCACGATCATTCTCAGCCACACAACCACCAGAGCCGAAGGTATTGCCCTCACCACGCACCCACAAGGAGTGTAGGTAGTGCTCTTACACACTCGCAATCAGTCACATAAACCAGCTCAATCATTCTCTTAAAGTTCCCAGCGTCCCTGATCACCAACTAATTCCAGTGTCCGATCCCAAAACAACGCCCCTTATATACCGGCCAGCGACACCTCCCGCGCACCCCCTTGGTTAAAGACGCCTGGCCCGACTTCGAGAACTCTCAGCATAAACCACCAATAGTAAATAAGAGTATAAATACCTCTTTCTCATCCAATAACGCATTATTTTACACTATTGACCCCTTCCGCACTTTGAGCTGCAATTCAACAAACGGTACAACACTGCAAGCAGAAGCGACGACAGAAGTCGAGCACTCTCACACGACGGGAAGGACACGAATTGCACATAAGCTGGAAATACCATACAGTATTACTTCAACACTTCTATCTATAATTTAAAACCCAACACATATGATGGAGTAACACTCCGTCACAATACTATGAGAAAGACTTTTATCAGTAAAAAAATTATTGTTTTTGTAAGACCAAACAAATATGCAGTTCCTCTTAACGAATCTCAAGTTGATAATACCGATTTTGTTTATCCATTTAATTTGGAGAAATCCCTTTCTTATGTCAACAAAATTTGTCTGTACAAACAAAATATTTCACTGAAAAAACTCTAACATACTTGTTCGTCACATACAAACAAGTAATTTGTTTGCTCTAGAAAATCATTCTAATAGTGCAGTTATATTCCGGCACTTGCCATAAAGGTCTCTCAAAGACAGGGGCCGCGGTAGTGTAGTGGTCAGACTACTCCCCTTCGTCCTAGGCAAAATTTCTTCGCTCCCGGATTTTTGCACGTGGAAAACGTGCCATGCTATGTTGCTGCTCTGCAGGTTTTCTCGGGGATCTCCCATTTCCCCCACCATTGCATTTTGGAGCTGCTGCACACTCACCTCACTTCACGCTCATCGGCTCTCAAGACCTCGATGTTAAGAACCACCCAAATATCTTCACTCCACGCCACTCTTAAATAATATAACGTTAGTGCTTATTTTTATGCTTATACAATAACTATTTCCGTCGTTTGGTAAACTGGATCTTAAATCCTTGATCATATTGTTATCATATGTATTATTTAAAATCATGAATTATGAGTTTTCATGTGGCAGTGACACAATACGCCACGAAGACACAATATTTTATATTTGCATGCTTTGTGACTTTTTGTAAGACACTGTTTAGATGCATTTCAACATCATGCTGTACGTCCTTGAAAAAACCCCAAGCGTTCTGTTATACTTACCTACAAAACAGAAAAATANCATTTCAACATCATGCTGTACGTCCTTGAAAAAACCCCAAGCGTTCTGTTATACTTACCTACAAAACAGAAAAATTCGTCTGTAAACCACCGCAATGGTTGCTAATGTGTTCGCGTGGGGTGAATTTTTTTTCCCCTGATGCTACAGTCCGCCAGAGTGAGGACGGAATTAATGTGGCGTGTAAGTGGATTCCCATGTCAGGGAACCTTGAATGTGTCCTTTGCCCGAGTGCCATCGGAGCTATTCGTCCACAACACGTCTTCATTCACACCTGCCCCTCCTTATCACACACGAGGTCTCTGCCGGGAGTCGTCCAATTACACGTGTATAGTCTATTCACGCTTTCTTCCAACTTTTCTGAAGCACTGCTGAAGTAATAATTTCAGGTTATTCCTCCACCTCATCCAAACAAAGCTTAACTAAGCCTAGGAAATTACACCGAAGGGCAGCGCACCGCATTCGTGCACAACAGCCACTTCAATAATATTTTACACAAACACTCTTTCTTGCTAGGTGTCATATTGCATATAAAATAAATATTATAATTTATAGGTAAAATATAAGGAAATGTTCAATTTAGACAAAAAAAACTTATTTTAACGTTAACAGAAGTATTAAACGATTTCCGTACATTGCATATTTAGGAAAGTACCAAACACGTCATACATGGGGTTATTTTTCAATGGTTCGATTCAAAAAGAGTGAAGAAACCACGGATAGACTTCAGCAGAGGCGTGACCTCGGGGGAGGGATGTGGGGGTTGCAANCATTTCAACATCATGCTGTACGTCCTTGAAAAAACCCCAAGCGTTCTGTTATACTTACCTACAAAACAGAAAAATACGTCTGTAAACCACCGCAATGGTTGCTAATGTGTTCGCGTGGGGTGAAATTTTTTTTCCCTGATGCTACAGTCCGCCAGAGTGAGGACGGAATTAATGTGGCGTGTAAGTGGATTCCCATGTCAGGGAACCTTGAATGTGTCCTTTGCCCGAGTGCCATCGGAGCTATTTGTCGACAACACGTCTTCATTCACACCTGCCCCTCCTTATCACACACGAGGTCTCTGCCGGGAGTCGTCCAATTACACGTGTATAGTCTATTCACGCTTTCTTCCAACTTTTCTGAAGCACTGCTGAAGTAATAATTTCAGGTTATTCCTCCACCTCATCCAAACAAAGCTTAACTAAGCCTAGGAAATTACACCGAAGGGCAGCGCACCGCATTCGTGCACAACNAAGCTTAACTAAGCCTAGGAAATTACACCGAAGGGCAGCGCACCGCATTCGTGCACAACAGCCACTTCAATAATATTTTACACAAACACTCTTTCTTGCTAGGTGTCATATTGCATATAAAATAAATATTATAATTTATAGGTAAAATATAAGGAAATGTTCAATTTAGATAGAAAAAAAAACCTATTTTCACGTTAACAGAAGTATTAAACGATTTCGGTACATGACATATTTAGGAAAGTACCAAACACGTCATACATGGGGTTATTTTTCAATGGTTCAATTCAAAAAGAGTGAAGAAACCACGGATAGACTTCAGCAGAGGCGTGACCTCGGGGGAGGGATGTGGGGGTTGCAANATTCAAAAAGAGTGAAGAAACCACGGATAGACTTCAGCAGAGGCGTGACCTCGGGGGAGGGATGTGGGGGTTGCAACCCCTTCGTTGCTTTCCCCCAAAGTTTATCAAGAACTAATATCAAAATTATTTAAAAATTTAGTTCTGATAAAAACATGCAATTTATGTAAACTGTAATGTATTTAAAAGTATGTTGTGAAGTAATTTTTCTCCTATAATTTGTTCTAATTAACACGTGTCAGCACCGCTAACGCATGTTTAACCTCCCTCCATTCCCTTCAGNTTTCTCCTATAATTTGTTCTAATTAACACGTGTCAGCACCGCTAACGCATGTTTAACCTCCCTCCATTCCCTTCAGTCAGTGTAACCCCTCCTTTGAGGGGAGTGGAGAGGTTTGGGTGGCTCTTAACATTGAAGAATGAGTCGATGAGGATTAAGTTAGGTGAGTATATAACAGCGCCGGAATGCAAGGACGGAGGAAACGGGAGATCACCGAGAAAACCCGCCAACCGGTGACCTCGTCCGGTACGATTCCCACCTGCGAAACCCCTCCTTTGAGAAATTGATGGTTACGCCACTGGTAATTCCTCCGGGGTTAGTAGTACGTGTTATCTAATGTATCTATTTCTCTCAGATCACCTTACATTTACAAGTCATAAATAAAAACGGGACACTTATTTAACCTCCATGATATTTACACATTATTAATTTAATTTTTTGTGGTTTTCGATTTTATAAAAATATGTTTGCTGCTTAATGTAATTGTATTTTATTTAACAGTAATGGGATTTCAGCGTCAGTAATATTTATGAATTTGTTTAAAGTAGGAACACAATTTTTGAAGCGTTGACAGTTACTTTTAGCGAGACAGTTTCAAATTTAAGCAGTCCATTGGCCTTCACGATTATAACTTTTATTTCTGCAGAAGAATGTTTGTAATCTAACCTTAAGCTGAATATTTTAACAATGATTAAGTAAACGCAGAAATTGCAGGTGAATACAAAACTTGTTTATGATCAGTTCGTTGGGTATTATAAAAAGTATTCTTTAATTTTAAAAAAAATATAACTATATAAGACGCACACTTTTAAGTTTCTATTAATATTGTTATCTAGGTCCCAAGAAAAATTCCAGTACAAAGTATCTACTTTGGAGTAAAATCTAAAATACAATATTCTGTTTAACATTATGTAAAAATCTTAATCTTCAGTGAGATACGCCAAACGAGAAGGTAATGAAAAAGATTAAATCGATCACTTATCTACATTGATTCAAACATTATTAGCCTTAAGTTTAATAACAAAGACAAAAATGCCTATAAGCTAAATACGAAAAGTGTTTTATTTACGAAACGATGAAATTGATTTGCAACCTGATATGAAATCTGTGTTAAGTATACGTCAGTGTGATCTGTTATGTATTTACGGTAAATGTAAGTTATGTATTAGAATTAAATTTCAACTGTACAATTCTTGCTATGGCATAAATATGACGGCTTTGAGTAACGCAACGGTTGAATTAAGCATATGTAAATAATAGTCACCCTAACGGAACACCGGTTGTATTAATAACTATGATATTATTTATCGTAATATATCCAAGTTAATGGTTCTATATGGCCATGTCAAATGCATCACGCTCATGTAGCGAAAATGTTCACATCCAACCCCAGCATAATTCAATTCATAAGCACCAAATCAGTAATGATGTGGTTCGGAGCTCACTACAATCATGGGTTCCTGTTACCTTTGGCCTTCCTTTGCATGAATGTGCAGCTTCAACTTAATTTTTAACTTTCAAAAATCTTACACATGTCCATGTCCGTTGTATGTATTGGAATACTAAAAGGCGTAAACAAATTACCGCACTAAAAAAACTTTTTAATTGAAAATAAAACACGAAATCATCACACGTGAACATATTCTTTGATACTTCTATGTTTATAAAAGCATGTTACGAGTCTTCGTCTTTACACAATGCCAGATTTTTTTTAGGCCAATTCCATTATTATAAACTACAGTTAGAAAAGTTGCATACTACATTTTCTTAATGTAAGAATTCTCAGCGTGAAGTAAGAATTGTAGTTGTGTTCAAAAGGTTTGCCTAAAACAAGAAAGTAAGAAACATACAGCGCAACAGGCAGATAAAGTAAGACAAGAGGAAAAGGGAAATAAAAACCATCTTAATTGTTCTATCTTTTTGTACCGCAGTTCTGCTAGAGACCGTAGGTTACACAGCAAAAGAGACTAAGTGACACACTCCTTTGGTGTTTGAAGCACTGACGCTTTGTTTACATAGCAAACATTCTAACCTCTGTGCTCGCACACTTACGGAATCTCGTGATCTGCAGTTAAATCTGAACCAATTCGACATCCTGTCTTTAGAAATCCGCACTTGTGCCATCACCCACCATGGTGTCAGTATAAATAAACAACGTACACCGTACTAGTGAGTGATGTTACTTCTGGCGATCTACATACCTAATGGCGTGACAGGAAATTATACCGTAAGCCTGGGATTCCCGGCAGGGTCATTCCAGGATTTCTGCACGTGGGAATCGTGCTGGACGATGCCGCTGATCGGCAGGTTTTCTCGGGGTATCCCGTCCCACTCACCTTTGCATTCCAATGCTGCTCGATACTCACCTCGCTTCATCCTCTCCCCTCTAGTCTCAAGCCTGGGGACACGGGAACGCTCAGAGAAAACTCACCGGCCTTCGGCAACGACACCGTGTTTCTTACATGCCGTAGTCCCGAAGGGGATAGGAATCCTAATCACCGTGGTGGGGAAACCGGCGTGCTCACCGCACAGTCCCCACGACCCCAGATTGTTGGTAAAAAAAACAAGCTTTCTCATCATGTAGAGCATTTTTGAAAAAGACATCCCTAAAGCCACGGGTGTGCACAGGATGCCGTAAGGAAGTATGTTGCCTCTTTTTTCTTGATGCATGAAGCGCCTTGTGGAAGTTATTTGACCGTTTTAAAGATTTGCGATGAAGAGTGTTCGGCCAGCGAAGTTCCGGAACCCCAAGTAAGATAGAGATGTGCATGCAAATTTAATGCTGGTTTACGTAAGTTCAACATTTAATTTAAGGCGCCCGCCTACCTATTCGTTGAACTACTTTGCAGTGTGTTTAAAATACCGCCTTATTACGGAAACCAGTAAACGTGCGCCCAAAATGTTTGTCTACGAAAAGAAAATGCACTTCAGACTACGTGTGTATTGTGATTTCAAGACACCGAGTATATTGAAAAGATTATGTTAATGCCGTCCTGAATAGCTGAAAACCGCTTTTCAAGACTGCGTTCATGCGAAACTACGATGGAGGAGTGCATTGAACTTTGCCAACAGTGTCGCCTCCAGTAAAATTATAGGGTAACCGCTTGAAGTCGCATAGTTCCAGCGGTCCGACGAGAACTCTGCACACGAGTTCANTCCAGTAAAATTATAGGGTAACCGCTTGAAGTCGCATAGTTCCAGCGGTCCGACGAGAACTCTGCACACGAGTTCACTGCTTCTCTCATAGAGGCGATATATCTTTACATGCGCTGGACAGCGACGCCAGTACAGCACTCCATCGATTTTTGCCGCATGCAAACACACTCCTCACTAGACGACAGCCTTAAGGTGGCCGCCTGGGTAGGCCGCCGAACGGTGTGCAAAGCTCCAGCAAAAAAAGTTTTATTAAAAAACCGTCCAATGTGTCTAAGTGAGTTCTACTTACGAATAGCAGNTGCAAAGCTCCAGCAAAAAAAGTTTTATTAAAAAACCGTCCAATGTGTCTAAGTGAGTTCTACTTACGAATAGCATTTCAGAAACGTTACACGTCTGTATACATTTTTCAGTTCCTCCATTTCCCTCCAAAGCATNGTTACACGTCTGTATACATTTTTCAGTTCCTCCATTTCCCTCCAAAGCATTTTTTGTGATAGTGAAAATGGCTCAAACGGGTGTTTTCACGGTCATTTTTAGGTATGAATATTTCGGTACAAAATATTAAAAAATGAATAGGGACGTTCATGAAACCTTTAAATTTATTAACACGTCATAATATGGTAGGGTCTCCGCTGAAAGTCTCATAGAGGCGCGTCATCGACGGCAAGACTGCGCGCCAGTTCAGTGCTTTGCGCGTAGATGCGATGGGAAAGTTGATGCGCATGTCTCGGTCGCCCCTAGCGCTCCCACGCTTTTATGCCTCAGACGTGCAAAATCCCTTCAACCAGGCGGCCACCTTAAGCTGGTCTGCGATCAGCCTCTCGGCATATGAGTGGGGTTGTGAATAAGCCAGATGAAAATGTATAAAACCCAATATGTTATTCTAAAATTCTCTAAATCACAAGAAAGATCTCTGAGGGACTGTTTTCTCATTTCCAGCAAAGAATAGAAACCAACGCACCAAATGTATCACAAAGTTTTTATTGAATGAATCCGACTCTAGAATGTTCTGAAGTTCCTGGTTTTATAACCATNTGCAAAGCTCCAGCAAAAAAAGTTTTATTAAAAAACCGTCCAATGTGTCTAAGTGAGTTCTACTTACGAATAGCAGTTCAGAAACGTTACACGTCTGTATACATTTTTCAGTTCCTCCATTTCCCTCCAAAGCATTTTTTTGTGATAGTGAAAATGGCTCAAACGGGTGTTTTCACGGTCATTTTTAGGTATGAATATTTCGGTACAAAATATTAAAAAATGAATAGGGACGTTCATGAAACCTTTAAATTTATTAACACGTCATAATATGGTAGGGTCTCCGCTGAAAGTCTCATAGAGGCGCGTCATCGACGGCAAGACTGCGCGCCAGTTCAGTGCTTTGCGCGTAGATGCGATGGGAAAGTTGATGCGCATGTCTCGGTCGCCCCTAGCGCTCCCACGCTTTTATGCCTCAGACGTGCAAAATCCCTTCAACCAGGCGGCCACCTTAAGCTGGTCTGCGATCAGCCTCTCGGCATATGAGTGGGGTTGTGAATAAGCCAGATGAAAATGTATAAAACCCAATATGTTATTCTAAAATTCTCTAAATCACAAGAAAGATATCTGAGGGACTGTTTTCTCATTTCCAGCAAAGAATAGAAGCCAACTCACCAAATGTATCACAAAGTTTTTATTGAATGAATCCGACTCTAGAATGTTCTGAAGTTCCTGGTTTTATAACCATNCACCAAATGTATCACAAAGTTTTTATTGAATGAATCCGACTCTAGAATGTTCTGAAGTTCCTGGTTTTATAACCATTAAATAATTTTTTATTATACGACCGTTGGTGGCAAGAGTTACCGAAGAGTTAAGTGACAGACGTCAAGAAAACGAGAAAACGAGGGAAGGGATAGACTCGTAATGGTAATTGAAGTTGGCAAGCAGGGTGTACATGTCATGCACAAATATCGTAGCTTAAACGACGCAGGGATGGTAAAGGGGCGCATACAATGGGTAGCGACAAGGGTNATGTCATGCACAAATATCGTAGCTTAAACGACGCAGGGATGGTAAAGGGGCGCATACAATGGGTAGCGACAAGGGTGGAATATGCAGGGGATATAGCCAGGATGAGAAACGAAATAGCTAGGGGGTTGAGCACACCAAACAAGAAAGCTGTATCTGTCACTGTTTCATGAATGACAAAGGATTNAACGAAATAGCTAGGGGGTTGAGCACACCAAACAAGAAAGCTGTATCTGTCACTGTTTCATGAATGACAAAGGATTAATTTAAAAATTGGGTCGGTAGGGGCAGGATTCGTAGGAGGACAAAGTAAACATAAGTAATGAAGATTAGTTGCGTCAGTTGGGAAAAATGTGTACAACGCTCTAGCAATTGAGTTGAGGAACTGGTGACACTCGTTTGTGGCAATGGGCCAGAAGGAAGAATGGGTGGAGAGAGAATTTATGTATATATAGAAAATGAAAAAGTACTATTACTAGGAAAAAAATCAAAGGCAAAACTAAAATCCCCACCCCCCAAAGGGCCAGAAAATTATGTATTGTGGGTGGGAGAGGGAGGATGAATAAGAAGGGTGGAAATACTGCGTAGTAAAAAGCGTACCAATGGTANTATGTATTGTGGGTGGGAGAGGGAGGATGAATAAGAAGGGTGGAAATACTGCGTAGTAAAAAGCGTACCAATGGTGTGTGTTGAACGCGTGGAAAGTTGTATGCCAAATATAACGACGAGTTGCAGTGCGTAGGGCATATAGGGAATGCCCCGCAGTACACACTGTTCAAGAGCCAAAATTATNATATAACGACGAGTTGCAGTGCGTAGGGCATATAGGGAATGCCCCGCAGTACACACTGTTCAAGAGCCAAAATTATTTTATAGAGTTTGAGCATATTTTATGGTTTCGTTAGAAGATACGGATGATAACTTGATTAAATAATAAAATTATTCAAAATACAATATCCACTTTTTTTTGGCGTAAATGTTATTTAACTTAAAATCTTGACTCGCACAAATTTCAAAAATTTGTTTACACGAAGTTTGGTCTCAGCTAAAATGTTCATTGTATTCACAGGAGTCGTATGCTGCAATTTATTATAAATCTGACACTTTGTTAATCTGAGGTATAGACTGTTCACGGTAAACTGAGCACTTTTGACAGCCATGCACTAACGCATAAGAATACATGTGCGTGCAAGAGAGAAAGAGTCNTCACGGTAAACTGAGCACTTTTGACAGCCATGCACTAACGCATAAGAATACATGTGCGTGCAAGAGAGAAAGAGTCATACACTCTCTCTCTCTTTTATACGCACAAAAAACACACACGCACACACACAGATAGATAAATAGATAAAAAGATAGATAGATAGATGCATACACACACACCACGGGGAAATGCGTATAGATTGAATCTGCACTACGAGTATGAATGACGACCACTATGGCTATGATTGGTCAGTATTAGGTACGCTGGTAGAGTAGGTTAACGCCAGATTAGCATATTTTAACATTCAATGGAAATAAACAACCTAACTTATCAGAAAACTAAGCTAGAATTTTTTGATGAGAAGTAGCAGACCAACCTGAGTGTGTTTGGTTGTGCTGTAGCGTTTCTGACTCAATGTACATGTCAGATACATTTCAGGATAATGCTGGTGCATTGCCTTAATATGTACTTAAATAACTCTTACCTATAAGTTAAAATAGTTTCNAAAAAAAAAAAAAAAAAAAAAAAAAAAAAAAAAAAAAAAAAAAAAAAAGGAAATCAATGTTATTAGCTATCACTGATATAATTGAAAGAGTTGTTCGGTGTAATCTGGCAGCCTTGCACGCCAACAGCAGCAGCGAACTGGCCAATCATAGCAACACCACTCCCAAGTTACCCGAGAAAGTGATAAACCATTCTTGTACTTTATGTGCTACTCGCCATTCCTATGCAAAAATTCCGCCGAAGCATGAGGAGCACTCTTCAGCTATAAATTGGTCACGCAGTTATCAATAAAACGTCGGTACCAAGAGAGCATCTTAAACCTGTCGAAGGTATGACCTTTCAAAATGAGAGCTTGGAAGCTTCCACGCACTCACGAAATTGAAATGAGACACGAGGCTCTTACAATACAAAAGGGGNACAATACTAAAATGATTACAAGGCAAAGGGAATTTTCTCCTTTCGATAATATCGTGTTACCAGGCTGTCCTGTGGCGCGAAATAATTCTTCTATGTAAGTTCTACGACAGCAAACGTACGTATAACAGCATACACGTTTTTATTGTTTGTCACTTTCACTGCATTTCACTCAAAGCTATCCTGTTAATGCAATTTGTAAGGGAATATAACTTACCGTCAAAATAATTTTACATTGTTTTATGGTAGAGGTGGAATATGATTTTCGAAATCAGTTTTGGCAAAAATTAAATGAACATTAGTTAAGGAATAAAACGATTTGCTAAATATCTGCAGTGAAGTTCATTGGACTTCAGCGAAAATCTCTATTAAGTCAGTGAGATTCAGTTTCTGTAATTATTAATGGCAGCATATGCAGTTAAGTAGTTTTCCACTAGAGGGCTGAAAATTCTCACGGGCTCTAAAATAGTATTTCTCTGCGTTTCCTTTTATATCCAAAGGCAGCCAGGCTCTCAATATAACAAAGAAATTGGGAAGGGAGATATTAACGGATTCCATCAGCATTTGCTTGGAAATGGAAAAACACACCAGTACAGCCAGTTTAGATCGAATAAACAGCCGGCAAAAGGCAAACATTTCACAAATAAAAAAATTGTTTTCAAAATTACAATTGTAAGGTATTTTTTTATGAAATGGTTATGATGTAAAATCCAGCATAAAAGTTTGGTAACATAGTCTATTTCATTTGCCATCAAATAAAATTTATTGGCATGTAATATGTTTCGAAATAATATATAATATTACTATTACTTGTTCGCAATTAGTTGAGCGCCTTTGAAATCAACTTCTGAAAAATTTTGTGCCTANCATTTCACAAATAAAAAAATTGTTTTCAAAATTACAATTGTAAGGTATTTTTTATGAAATGGTTATGATGTAAAATCCAGCATAAAAGTTTGGTAACATAGTCTATTTCATTTGCAATCAAATAAAATTTATTGGCATGTAATATGTTTCGAAATAATATATAATATTACTATTACTTGTTCGCAATTAGTTGAGCGCCTTTGAAATCAACTTCTGAAAAATTTTGTGCCTATAATTGCATACATTTTAACGAATACACTGTGTGGAGTGGAGTTGATGAGTGAGTGAAGAGATTTGGGAGTCTTGTTACAGCGAGGTCTTGAGAGCCGATGAGGGTGATTTAGGTGAGTATGGAGGTGGGGAAACGGGATATCCCTGAGAAAACCCGCCGACCAGCGGCATTGTCTGACACGATTCCCACTAGTTGAGTTGGTGGCAATGCAGAAAAAGTACTTTATTGTTTTAACGTAGTAAATTTGTGCACAATGGGTTTATTTAATTTACTTTATAGGGGCGAGCCAAAGTCACGGGAAATTAAACCAGGACTCCTCCGGGCGATAGGTAACAGCAACACCCCACACAGAGAAAACTGTTTTGTTGACGCAAACAAAGTAGGTTTGGCGCAACCAAATTACTTATCTGTATAGAGACAATGACATGTTTTGTTGTCGAAACCAAATTATTCTGTTGTTCTTATATGGTTACCCCAAACTAAGATTTGGTTGGTGAAACTAAAGATTTGTTTGGATTTAAGTACACTGAACAGTTTCGGCAAGTACAAAAAAAAACCAGACTGAGACTCAAACCTAAATGGTTAACACACAAGCGCTACGCCCTACTGATGAAATAAGAATGTTTTTAAATACACACATTTCAAGTACTGGACGACGTGCGTCAATAGATATTTCAAGTGTCACAGATTTACTTTTTTAATTTCCTTTTTAACTTGTTTTATTTGGATGTTTATGCCCTTATTAAGTATCAATAATTGCACTGACAAAAACAGTTACCATCCTAATTGTCGAAAGTATACAAACAAGCTCTTGAGCTGTATTTTAGAACGAAGACAATCAAATGAGAGACTAAAAAAATATATACAGTTGATCAAACTAAATATTTTGTTGGCAGTCTGATTTCCTTTGGCCGAAACACAGATTTTGTTCATTCAAGCGTGTATTTTGTTAGATGGAAAAAATTCATTTTGTTGCTTTAAAAGTTTTGTTTACTCAACAAACTATTTTTTTTTGGGGAAAATNTATATACAGTTGATCAAACTAAATATTTTGTTGGCAGTCTGATTTCCTTTGGCCGAAACACAGATTTTGTTCATTCGAGCGTGTATTTTGTTAGATGGAAAAAATTCATTTTGTTGCTTTAAAAGTTTTGTTTACTCAACAAACTATTTTTTTTTGGGGAAAATAAATAAATTTTTATCCTGTACAAACAAATATTTTGTTGGCTTGAACGAATCTTTTTTTCACTGCATGCTTCACTATGGAGGTGGTCAGTATTAGTGCCATTACTATGCAATAATATTGAAATGCATCGCTGTAAGATGTATGTTACTTGGGGCTGAATACTTTGTATTTAAAGTAATGCATTTAACACATCCCATCATACTATTTATTAGTAGCTCTACCTCGAAGTTAGAAATTGTAAGGTATTTGTTATTAAAATAAAACGCAAAGCAATATTACAATACAACTGGGAGAACTCTTAAGTAGTTTAACCATGCCTAAACTTCACCATATTAAATTAATTTATTTTGCTTGAAAAAAATCCTTTTTTTAGAGGATATTATTTGACTTTAATAAAGTAAATCCTGGGAAAACAGAACAACTTGCTACATGAATTTTCAGTGATAATATCTCCAAGTTCAAACGGGTTGGAGAGCCGCAAAGCTTCTCACCAAATACATGCAAGAAGTTGTCGTGGCACTTGTCAACCAGCACGGTAAATTGGTGAACTTCTCACTATGCACGAATTGAAACAATTGAAATAATATTTATGTCTACCCAAAGCAATGAAATTAATCATGGCGACAGACATTTGACTAGTTAAATGCCACGTACCAATCTGTTGACATGTGATGTTTCAAGGTTAGTCAACACGGAGGGTTACACGAATATAGACAATTCAATAACTTGTGAAGATGCTGCAATGAAAATAGCACATCACACGTACCCTCACACGTGCATCCTTCTGTAATATGTTCAGGTGCAATACACAAATATATTTATATACTCTTCCCTGCAAGTCTCCTCTGAGATTGTGAGGAACTTTGATAAAAGAATGTGGGTTTCAAATAAGATGTAATTAACCTTACATCAGCGAAAAAGTCAAGGTAAAGTATTCCTTACATAATTGACTGTATTTTGTATCTGCTGGTGCAAGGTTGACAAGACAAGAAATTAAGGCATAACAGTTATGTTAGAAAACATGTTGTCGATTAAAGTGAAAGCACTTTCCATTGCAAAATTTGACCAGCTGGTGACTCGAAGGTGACTACGATTTTTCTATTTGTGCAGGAGGCAGATTCGAAGTGTACGTATGCGGTCACCACTAATAATGAGTAGATACCCGGAAATTTCGTGAATTCATTTGAGGACAAACTAGACTTTAAACACATGTATATTTGGATATATTTTCAATTGGATCGTAGTTTGTTAGTCACGCCCTGAAGGAACAAGAGCCAATAACTAATCAGCAAGAAAAACACGAGCGAATGCCGTGCTACCTGGTCTGGAGTAAAAGTGGAGCATCAACCAATGAACCTCTAACTGAGGCTCGAGAACACAAACGACTGTAGAGTCTAGCTTGTTGCTAAATTAATCCACGGAATTCCGTGTCTCTAATAATGAGCTTCGTGAAGAACACATGCATGTAATCTTCAATTTGATGAAATAATTGACACTGCTTTTAGCAAACACATACGGATGCTGTCTTCAATACTGGAGGCATCCAAGAAGATGCAGCACTGACACTACATCTTAACATTAACTTCAGCATTACCGTTCATGCCAAAGTGCTGAAGAGTGTTCATGTAGCATTTAATTCACGGAGTCTTAAGACATGATCTAGATTACCCACAAGATAACTAATCAATTGGTTGCCGAAGCCCAGCCTTACTATTGTATACGTGTAATCAGTCTCCAGACCACGAGACAGCTCACCGTGGGAGTGAGTCTTTAGCTGTCCATTGCTTGGTAGTTGCAAAATGAGAATATATTTTTGATTGGGAAAATTAACCTTCATGTGTACATGGACATTGGCCTTCAGCATGGAAGACACTTGCTTGCATGCCAAATGTACACACACTTCTAGCAAGCGTTTTTTGGATGAACTCCTATACAGAACCCAGATACTTTCAAGGTAACATCCAGCGATGTAGCATTACAATATGCTGAGACATCTTGCGTTCCCTGCATAAAAATATTACAAATTAAGAAATTTATATTTTTGAAGTGAAAGTCGTATATTAACTTTTACTATTTATATGCATGACGCATAATACCATCAGCCGAGTCCCCTCTCCCCTATTCTTCGTATCGGCTCTCAAGACCTCGACGTTAAGAGCCACCCAAATCTCTCCACTCTATTCTTCGTCCCTCTCCTGATCTCAAGGAGACGCCAGTGCAGAATGGCATTTGGTAGTATAACAAGCTTGGTATGTTGCGGGGAGCGGGATTAAGGAGGCGCGCAGCAGTTGTTTGAGATGTTCAGATGCAGAGGACTCCAGTATGCAACGATATAATGAGACAGATAGAAATCATGACTCTCGGGAATATTCCCTCAAACAATACTCTAATAGATCGCATCATGTAATTGTCGAGACAAAGACGTAATGAGTGCGCAGTAGTCTGCAAATCTACCAGAGCCAAAATGGCATCATGCTTAAAGAAATCCTAGTGATTCACGAAGATAATGGCAATGTAGTAACCCGGTCATTGTGATAACATTAGGATGAAAAGAGCGAGAAAACAAACGACTGGCTAACCAAGCACCACCACAGCATGGAATGGGATGAAAGGAAACTATTGTTTCATCGAGTTCAAAATGTATTGTACAGTCTACTGGTGCAGTTCCTGCAAACTATAAATTATATATTGGGTCCCGAGTAGAAGAAATAGCTGAACCAACTGGCGAAATGGGGAAAGGATATCGTCAACTTGCTGCAGAATACAGCTATACTTTCCTTCGTAAACTTTAAAAATATACGGAGAACAGAAACAACGTGTCTGTCAAAACATTTCACACTGCAAAAATGTATGCAAGAGTTAAGCCTGACCAAACGAACGCTGAATACCTCTCTGATTTATTTATTTATCGTATGGCAATTTAGACACTTATAAAAGGAACAATACATAGACATTAAAAATATTACAAACTTTAAGAGTTACAAACAAATGGAACAATACATAGACATTAAAAATATTACAGACTTTAAGAGTTACAAACAAACATAAAGTCTATTGATATAATCTATCGATTCTTGAGTTGCCAACAGGAAGTCGCCAGGACTACCGTTATAGGACCTTATAGGACATTCTTCAATAATGTGTCTGATGGTTTGATCTTCTCCACAGTCACCTCTCTGAGATACAGGCTAACTGCCCACATGTATGGAAGTTAGTGAAGGCGGTGCCCTATAGTACCGGAGATCTTTGTACTTTCCTCTGTCGTACGATCCGATCCAAGAACTGATACTCGTACACGGTCATGATCATGGGAAATTGGGAATCTTTTACATGCAGACAACTACTGCCCTTGTGTTGCCAATGTCTGCAACTAGAAATTACTTACAAGAATATTGTAAATATTTGCATGCATACAACCTACCTTTTTATATATGTAGTCCATTGACTTTGTTTTTTTTTANCAAGAATATTGTAAATATTTGCATGCATACAACCTACCTTTTTATATATGTAGTCCATTGACTTTGTTTTTTTTTTACTGGATAGTCCATTTAGTTGTGTTTATAATTTCTGTATGTTGAAAAAGAGAATTTTCATAATTTTANTTTTTTTTTACTGGATAGTCCATTTAGTTGTGTTTATTATTTCTGTGTGTTGAAAAAGAGAATTTTCATAATTTTAATAGTCAACCACGATCTACATAATAAAAAAAGTAAATAAACGAGGGAATTTTACGAGCGAACTCATTAAACGATTTCACCATGAATTAAAATGTATATAATTTTAAAAATTGGAAAAAACAAGTTGACATATCTGGTTCCAATACGACCGAGGCTATGCAATGTGTTACCCGAGAGGACTGCTGCGTCTGCATGTTTGTGATATATCATCTCCAGCACACACACGAGGTGGACGTGGAATAGGTTCGAACGAATTTAAGTGGGGGGAATATGTATATGACCCCTGTTGATGTGGCTCCGTCAACATTTTTTTTGTGGTCGGTATGCTTTCAGTTGAAATAACAGCATAATACGAAACCAGTAATTACGTGTTTTAAGGCCTCATTAAAAATGTAGCGGGACACTGAAATTTAAATGTAATATTATTTTATTTTTATGAGAGTAGGGAATGGCGTATAATTAACGTAGAGTATTTTATATCTAATAATTCAACAGTGGCTCTTGACTGACCAACGGATGTTATTCATTAGGTCCATAGCAATTTTCGTTTCATATCAAGCGGAAGGATACATCATTGTTATAAAAATAAAGCAGCTCAAGGCTTGCACAGGGGTTCAAACGTCTGTGTACCGTCTGTTATATAATACACTACATGCCTATAGTTTCCGCGAAAGACTTGATTGCGCGGTGGGTCACAGTGATCTCTAGCAAAAATCGTTGGCGTAAANCATGCCTATAGTTTCCGCGAAAGACTTGATTGCGCGGTGGGTCACAGTGATCTCTAGCAAAAATCGTTGGCGTAAAACCATGAAACGCCGAGAAACCTGACTTTTCCCTCAAGGAAAAATATAAAAAATCTTGCATTTTTAAGGACTACGCCGTATGCGAATTTTTGCCAGGTATATGTGCGCACAGAACGTCATTTTCCCCCCATCTCTATTACACCCTTCGCACTGTTCGGATGCGCAGAGAACCAGCGCACAGGGAAACAATGATGTAGGTATCANCATGCCTATAGTTTCCGCGAAAGACTTGATTGCGCGGTGGGTCACAGTGATCTCTAGCAAAAATCGTTGGCGTAACACCATGAAACGCCGAGAAACCTGACTTTTCCCTCAAGGAAAAATATAAAAAATCTTGCATTTTTAAGGACTACGCCGTATGCGAATTTTTGCCAGGTATATGTGCGCACAGAACGTCATTTTCCCTCCATCTCTATTACACCCTTCGCACTGTTCGGATGCGCAGAGAACCAGCGCACAGGGAAACAATGATGTAGGTATCACCTCTCACACTCTCTATTGACGACGCTGCCAAATGCGTGCTAGTAGCGTCTCAGCATGTGGCGGCCACTTTGTGTGCACCTTGTTGACTGTACTTTGTTCAAGGGAACCGCGGTGGTGTAACAGGCTACTCGCCTCCCATCAAAGCGAACAGGCTCTCATTCGCGGCTCTGTCACCCGGATTTTCTGACGTCGTGGACGTTACTGTTGGCCAGCGGGTTTCCTCGGGGAACTCCTGCAGCCTCTCCACCCCTGCATCACGCAGCTTCTCTATAATCATCTCATTTCACCTTCATCGGCTTTCAAGATCTCACTGTTAGGCGTCGCCCATAATATGTCAACTCAACTGTAATCAGTATGTTGGTTTTCTGTTACCGAAGTGCTGGATAAAAAAAGACAGCCCGATTAATGCATCACAGTAACCTCACGCCGGTGTTCTGCAATATCCCAAACAAAACTATGTCGAACTTGCACAATAAGCTTCCTAATCCCAACATTTCACATTTTATGTGGAACAGGAGTGAAACTGGAGCTCACTATTAAGGTTCGGATTCACCTCTTTTGCTGCCATAAGTTCGCATTAATGGCAATGTACGATTATAGAAAATTTACATTTTACGAGTTTAACATTTTTAAGAGTAATTTTCAGTGTGTTATCTGTTAATTGTAAAAAGTCATTAACATATTTATTTTTAATCAATACATTCCTGGGTTTTTGCAAGCAGGAAATTACACACAGTGAATATTAGATACAAATGTATTAAAAAGACTAGCAAATTACAAATTTTCTATAATCAAACATTTCCAAAAATACTTCTGGAACTGAAATTATGACATGGAAACGAAGAATTTGTGCATAATAGGTGAAGCAGAGTCTTAATAACTTGGGCAAGATCCTGAGTCGTCGAATGTTCCCAAGACAAAATATAGCACTGCACCGCTGGCGGAAATACATCGCCACTGACACTTGTCATGATTTCACTACCATTCGGGAATTCCTCCACCAGCGTACGAGTTAACGCGAGCGACCTCTTGGAAGTTTTATGGCCAGGCTGGTTGGTGTGCAGGTCACGGGGAACAGTCCGTACTGGAGCCGCTGGTGCGTCCTAGCCGCCCCGGCCCAGTTTTATTAGCAGCCGCAAGGCCGGAATATATATTTTTTTCTCTGGGCACATAATCTTGACAATAAAGTAATGCGATAAGTTGTCTCGCGCCGGGGAGAAAAGTGTTTCCTTTACGACCTGGGCCGCGCATGGCACGAGGGGAGGACGAGGAGAGGGCGAAGTGGGCAGTAAAGAATTTACGAGTAGGCAGAGGGGATGAAAAGGGCAAGGGAGGGGGTGAATGAGCCAGGCCTATAGAAAGTCGGCCAGTAGATTCCCCCCCCCTTTTTTTCCCCCGCCACGTTGCCTACAAGGAAGGGTTTTTTGGTGTAGGAGAAGGTGTAACTGTTGGAACCCAAGACTTCAATATCAGTCGCCGGGCCTCCATTTTTACGGCCGTCATAAGTTTTGGTGGTATGTGCAAAAATGCTCCATACCGGGTGACCTCTACTTGTCGTAGGCTAGTGCACTTCTTAATTATGAGAACAATCGGAAAATCTGAAGGCTCGAGCCTAATTTGTTTATGCAATAACTGTCTGGTTCCACCTTTGACAACTATTATAATATACTTAATTTTCATAGAGTTTATATCAATTTCCAGTAGGGACAGTTTCTAACATATGAAGTATGTTTCTAACATATGAAGTATGTTGTTAGTGGGAAATCATAACTCCTACTCTTCCCCCCAAGCTACTTGAATCCGATTCTCGGCGGGGTCACACCCAATACTCTGCATGTGAGAAACATGGCGGATGTTGCTGTTGGCTGGTGGGTTTTATAGAGGTTCATCCGTTCCCCCCACTCACCGTCAATGCTCTATTCCTCACTTCATGGCCATGGGCACTGAAAACCTAGTTGCTAAACGCTCTCGAAGTATCCCGACTCAGCGACAACTATTGTTATAAGATGCGATACCAGCTATGCAAATGTGACATTTAATCAACTTGCGTTTGTTTATATCACAGACTTAAGATGTACCCAATATTGATCTACCTCAAACCAACATAACTGTCAAAGTCACATGGTCAACAGTGATGAAAAAATTGGTTTATATCGTAATTTTGAAAATACAAACACTTTTATATGAATTAGTACTTTTAAAAATTTGAATTAAATTTAATTTCGTTGAAAATTAGCTAGTGGAATTAGGCTATACACACGTCTCAAAGCATTTGTTTACATAAATAGTGTTCTCAGCTGAATTCCTATCCAAGTCGTTTATGATAGTGGTATTGGTAGAAAATAAGTCTAAATGTTGGAACACGGAGACTGGTACTGCGCAGCCAGCGAAATCGCTCTACCCCATATTCACTCTCCGGTTTATATCCCCCACATCATGCACGAAAAGGTCATGGACGTGTTGAAAAGGACGGAATGTTCTGAGTGACGTGATACTTTAATAAAGGCCTATCAACTTATTCGTCCCCGTTGGCAGTAGAAAACATGGCTGTTTTTTACAAGAACTTACGCTCGTCGCAGACCTATTGAACTTCATTCACGCTTGGGCCTAGGCTCCAGCCAGCGCTGCACATAGTTTTTTTGTGATGGATACTAACATAAAAACCAAATAAACTCACGCACAGGAGTGAAACTGAACTGTGCAAACCTGAACTCACCCCCGCATATGTCTACCGGCGACACGGCAAGCCGTCATTTAGTACAGTCAAATAAGGTGAAAAAAGGGGTAAACCTCAGAATAAAAGTTAGAAAGTTGAAAATTTGCATAAATCTTTGTTTTGATATTCTTAAAGTTAGCTCAAAAGTCTTACATAATCTCATGGCCGCGAGTCAAGATATTCAAGGTTAAAGATCGTGAAAATTGATTTTTTTGTAAATATATTGTTTCCTATGCTTCAAGTGATGTTTAAAGTTATTACAAAACTTGTAGAGCATAAAAGTCTCTACAAATTTGATTGTAGGCGATATTTTATATAATTAACCGTTCTCGCGATAGAGCGCGAAGAGTGGGAAGCGCCTATCCATATATAGGATAACGTTATGTCAACTGTGGAATCTAATGCACAGTACAGTTTATATAATTAATTATTTACTAAAAATATTATAATTATTGAGAAACTTAAATTATTTACTTATTTTTAAATAATATTTATAAATATTATTCATAAAACAAACCAGAGATTATGCTGATGTCCTCATCATCGAAACAGCCATTGTAGAATCTGAACATCAAAAGACTGCCGTCATCGTTGGAGAAGATATTGATCTCCTAGTTCTTTAAATAGGACGAACCCAATCACATCAGCAAGAAATGTTCTTAAAAAAAATTGGCAAGGGCAATGTGGAGACACGAATGTATTCGTCTAAAAGCTTAGACAAATATCCTCGTTCTAAAAAACATGTTTTATTTTTGCACGCCTTCGGTGAATGTGACACATCATCTACGCTGTTTAAAAAAGTAAAACTGCCAATTATAAAAATGTTCGAGAAACATTCCGATATTTACCAATCAGTTCAATTATTTCAGCAAGAAAACTGCCGTCCAAAGACATTGTTTGAAAATGGAATACGTGTTTTTTAGCACTGTATTGACAATTTTAGGTACACCCAATTCATAAAATCAACAAGACTCAACAAACCGATGCAGTTATCATATATTCCACCTACAAGTGCAGCAGCTCGACAGCATATCTATCGTGTCTACTACCAGATCAAAACTTGGTTAGGGAAAGATTTTAGAACCTGAGGAATGTGGGTGGATATTACAAAATGAAATCCTGGAACCCACAACAACATTATTACCACCAGCACCAGAAGAACTACTCAGTACGATATTCTGCAATTGCAAGAAAGGCTGTGGTGCGAGTTGTGGATGTAGAGAAGTAGGTTTGCAATGCTCATCAGTTTGTGGCCACTGGAACGGACAAGCATGGCTCAACGCTTCATCATATCCAAATGATCTTAATTAAGAACGTGAATATGTACCTGAGGTCCTTGAAGCTTTAGAGCCGAATATACCAACAACGATGATGATGATAACGAACTGGGAATTAAATTTGGGCGACCATAAAAGAAAGACGATGACGAGCAAACGGAATATTAAGCTGCATGCTTGCTATTGATAATCAGAGTAACAAAACAAAATCCGCCTTACATTTCAACTTAAATAAATTGTAATATATATACGATAAAATTATGATAAATAAAAATGTAATTACAAAGTATTTAAACTATTTCATTTCAATGTATTATTATCAATGTAAATTAACTAAATATTAGCAAACGGATGTCTTATTTATGAATAATATTTATAAATATTATTTATAAATAAGTAAATAATTTAAGTTTCTCAATAATTATAATATTTTTAGTAAATAATTAATTTTATAAACTGTACTATGCATTGGATTCCACAGTTGACATAACGTTATCCTATATACGGACAGGCGCTTCTCACTCTTCACGCTAAATCTCGAGAACGGTTAATTATATAAAATATCGCCTAAGACCACATTTTTAGAGAATTGTATACTCTACAAGTTTTGTAATAACTTCAAACATAATTTGAAGCACAGGAAACAATATATTTTTCAAAAAACCGATTTTCGTGACCTTTGACCTTGAATATCTTCACTCGCGGACACGAGATTCTATGAGACTTTTCAGCTAACTTTAAGAATGTCAAAACAAAAATGTATGTAAATTTTCAGCTTTATAACTTTTATTATGAAGTTGAACCCCTATTTGATTGAACTAATTAGCCAATCGCGAACTTGCCAGTCGCCAGCCAGAACCACGGAATGGCGCAGAAAATAAAATCTGACACCCGCTCAAAATAAAAAGAAAGCCAGTCCATCTAGTTTCTAAGCGTAGTTATACTTTCGTTGACGGAAGGGGTGGAGGGCAGGAGTAATTTCAAATAACAAGCCAGGATACTTATCTAATGGATAAGAACTGGGAAGTTTCATGTTAATAAAGGAACTAATTCAGTATTCGCTTGGAATGGGGTTGGAAAACCACTTGGTATTAAACCACCACCACTGTAGTGAGCTGTTATCGAAACCACGACTTCGCGAATGCGAGGTAAACATGCTACCGGACGCCCAAACATGTTTGGTAATTTCCTTTGGCATCGCACCATGTGCTTAACCAACGTCGCATATAGCATGACAGTGTGAGAGGCGAAATGCTTAAACTACTAAGCACAGGGTGATTTAGATAAATCACAGAGTATTTACAAAAATAGAGGCGAAAAAGTAGATTATTTCGCTAACTCCAGCCGCACACGCCAGCAGAATAGCGTCACTGGCCGGCGACATGTCAGAGCGCCTTTCGCCAATCAGCGACTGCTAACCTACTTGTCAGTTAGCAGCCCAACCAATCGAGAATCTTTTGCAGAACGCAGTAGCCAATAGGACTCATGGCCCATTCCCGGAGCTTTGGGCAGCCAATCATAGAACGAGTATGTCCAAATCAAAGGAACCACCCCGCCATTTCGCCTCTGTGTACTTATCTACTGTGTGACAAAATATCTTATGGAAATCCGGTGACGACGGAAACGGGGAGTAAGGAAACCTACTTAGACTTATAAAAGTGTTCCTATAGGCTACTCACGGTAAACTAAGCACTTTTAAAACTTGAAATATATTTGTATGAACATTGTGCATTCTTACACCATATGTAAAATTAACACTGCGTGGCTTGAAAACTTTTTTCATGAGTTGGTGAAGTGAAACTATCACATCATTAGAAAAATAAATATGATATAAATTTGCTGATTTTTAAACTTATATATATTAAAAAAATTAAGTAAAATAAATAATTTCAGTGATCACAAATGTGCAACCTAACACATTTAATTCAACATTAAAACATGGAACTATTTTCCCTTCGTTGTTGCCAACTTTCTTGAACGCATTCCAGCCTGTGTGCCCATCAGTATACATGTAGAGGGGAGGGAAGTGATTTTTTTTTTCAAAAGTTGATTTAAAAAGTGCTTACATTTTCGTGAACATCCTATACCTATGTTCATGATTCGGAACGAATGGGGGTGCATGCACACGAGGTGGTGAAGGGGCAGAAGATTGTCAGAAAGGAGAAAGCTGCAACAACGAAGCCATTGTGGAGTTCCACCCACAGCTGAGGCGGAATACGAGACGTAAAGAGAAAAAGGGGGAAGGAGAGCAGGAGAAAGAGTGTGCGTGTTTATGTTTGCATGTGTGTGTGCTTGCATGTAGTTTAACTTCCACAGTCAAACTAAATCCTGGCTTAAAAGAAAAAAAATATTTACAAAGAGGACGTGTGGCTTGGTTCGCATTATTATATTATATTCTGTATCCTGCCTGTAATTATATTATTTCTTCACGGTTAGTGGTGTATTTTAGGAAACCCTGTAAGTCTCTTATCCCGATGCTTGCTCTTCAACTGCATGACTAATTTAGCATTTTCATGAATCTAAGACCTACATTTGTGCACAATATTATAGCAACACACAGCAAAATGCACGATACATGTGTNGCATTTTCATGAATCTAAGACCTACATTTGTGCACAATATTATAGCAACACACAGCAAAATGCACGATACATGTGTGGCAGCGTCGTATACGAATTTACATTATCTACTTTGCTCAAATCAACGCAACAAATTATACAATATGGCCTTACGTATCTGAAATAACAGTAAACCTAAAAAATATTTTTTAATGTAAAAAAATTACATGCTCATTAATATCAGCGCTTACAATACGCATTCTCCTGAATAAGAAGTTAAGAAGTATGTTCGCCACTGACAACAGTGCAGGCGTGACAGTGAAGTGACATGCTGTGAAATAAGTGTTCCAAATATCGCACATTATATATGTAACTATTATTCTTAAAGTGCAGTTCGTAGCTGTTGTAGAGCGGTTGGTGGGTGCTGGTGTGAAGCAACTCGTCTCCCTTTAGCTTCCCGAACGTTCTCTATTGTATTTAAATATGGAGAATAAGCAGATCAGTCCAAGCATCTACTGTCGTGACCTTCAAGAAAGTCAACTTTAAGGCCCCCGCCTATATGTCGCATGAATTTCGTTGCAGAGTGTTTGCAATACTAGTTTTTCTACGAAAATATTAAACGTGCGTACAATGTACTGATCTCCGAAAAGAATACATACATCATACCATGGCTGTTGAGTGCTTTCAAGACGTCACGCATATTAGAAACACCATTTCAGAGCACTCAAAAATGGCAAAAAAAAAAAAAAAAAAAAAAAAAAAAAAAAAAAAAAAAGGCCTTTCAAAGTTTTGCATATAAAAATATATGTGTCAGTTACACACAAAACTACTCAAGGGCTCTGCATTAAACCTTCGTACAGACTTTCGATCAATGGAATAATAGGGTCACCGCTGAAAGTCCCATAGGTACACGCAGTGCGACGAGAACATTGCACGCCAGTTCAGAGCCTTGCGCTTAGCGGCGATGACGCACTTGATGCGCCTGGAAGTGTCGCCCTTATCTCTTCCGCACTTCTCGGCCTCAGACGCGGAAAAAGCGCTAGGTAGGTGGGAGCCTAAAGAGAAGTGAGTTCATTTTAGTGGGACCTGTGTTGAAGGTTATATCTGGTTCTATGGCGTAATCGGCTGTGAGTGTATATAAGTGAGAGCATGAATGTCACAAGTCACTTCGATTCGTGTCATTAGAGAAGACACATCACAGTGTAACAACAGCATAACTGCATCAGTCTCATCGNACAAGTCACTTCGATTCGTGTCATTAGAGAAGACACATCACAGTGTAACAACAGCATAACTGCATCAGTCTCATCGCAGTGCCCTGCACCAAACCTTAGAAGAAATTTAGCGATCGACAGTGATATTCCTTAAGGAATCGTCCAACATGACACGAAGACACTACAGAAGGTGAAGATACTGGCCAAGGAAAATATTTAGGAATATTGGTGGATTTAGTACTGATGTTTCTAAAGGTGACGATATTTTCGTTAAGCAAGTTACTCAGTGTCAAAATAAATATGTTTTGGTCTCTCTTTTATATAGATTTGCTTTGCAGGGTATGACTACTAATCCTGGTAACGGTCTTTTGGAAATGTGTTTTTTTCCGTAGNCCAGTGCCCTGCACCAAACCTTAGAAGAAATTTAGCGATCGACAGTGATATTCCTTAGGGAATCGTCCAACATGACACGAAGACACTACAGAAGGTGAAGATACTGGCCAAGGAAAATATTTAGGAATATTGGTGGATTTAGTACTGATGTTTCTAAAGGTGACGATATTTTCGTTAAGCAAGTTACTCAGTGTCAAAATAAATATGTTTTGGTCTCTCTTTTGACGTGACAACGTCTTAAATTAGGTTGCGGCTGGGAGTCACTTATGAAAAAGTGTAACGCTCGGTAACGTTACGATGAGTCACCGAGGAGGGGTAATCAAGGGAGGGAAATGAGGGGAGGAAACAGGAGGGGAGCCGAGCCGGCCAAGGAGAAAGCCACCTTGCATGGAAGCAATTCCAAAGACGAACGACGCGGTGGAGCTAGCGTCGCAGTTTTACAATTAATAAATGTAATTAGACGAACCACAAGGAAATTAATNTTTTATATAGATTTGCTTTGCAGGGTATGACTACTAATCCTGGTAACGGTCTTTTGGAAATGTGTTTTTTTCCGTAGGGCTCATAATTATTCTAACCCTTCAAATGCCTACATTAATCAAATTAGTGTTCACGAATAAATAAATTGGAAAACTTTTGCTGTTCATAGAAGAGTTATACAGTAAATCAGACTGCTGTAATTTCAATTGCTCTGGCTCCTGTTTTGTATTCTCGGAAAAAGGTAAAGTTTGAATGCTACAAATCTCATCAACTTCGCTGAATAGTTATTCAGTTCGAGGGTATGGTGGTTGAGGTTCAGTGATAAATCTACAGTAGAAACCCATTAAGGAGGGGGCTACTTGAGGGGCGGGCCACTGTGCATTCCGTTCAAAATCACATGCTTATCAGTAGGCATTAAGGCTTGGCATCACCCCTTTCGCAGAAATTCTTGGTTTTCGTGTTATAATTTCGGACTCAGAGTAGGTCTAATTATTGTCGATGTACGATTACAAAAAATTTAAATTTTACGAGTTTTTAATAATTTTGTGCATAGTTTCTATTATGGTTTTCTGATACTTACGAAAAATCAGGAACGTATTTATATTTTATCAATAAGTTTCTGCATTTTAACAAGCATGAAATAACACACAGTAAATGTTAGATACAAAAATTTCAAACTAGTAAATTGTAAATTTTCTATATTCAAACGTTTACAATTATAAAATTATGAGTGACACGAAAACAAAAAAATTCTTCATTATAGGCGAAGTCGAGCCTTAAGTTTTATTGCTTTGTATAAATGTTAGTTTTTTTTAGCAAATAGGCAATTTTTTTCTTAAATTTCTTATAACCTTACTAAGTATATGTATTAATACTGCAGCATAAACCAAGTACTTGGTTTCAAGAATAATTTCAATTATATCCACTGTAAAATCAAGTTCCAAGGGAGCGTTGAAAAAAATATTTTGTGGTGGCCATAAATTGTTGTATTGGCATTCACATTGTCAAATACTTTTTGGTGAACACAAAATGTTTTCATTGTAACCACTAAACATTTGTGGTCACTAAAATTTTATTCTACGGTGGCTACAAACATTTTTGTGTTCACCACAAAAAAGTTTGACAGGGTGAATACTGTTACATGCTTGCTGTTCTTCATCGTTCCCCTTGTCCCGTTCTACTCCCGAAAGTGAAGGAATGTTTTAAGGCCAGGCGGGCGAGGCTTTGAGTTACAATCCAAGGAGGCTTTGAGTTACAAAGGCATGCCGCCGCGCATACTTCCGCGTGTCGCCGCGATAAGTCCATGGCGGCTCGCGTGCTCCTGACCTTGAGTGAATTGAATTTATGCGTTTATCTGAAAGGATGTTCCGGTTTAATGCCCTATCTTCTCTCATCGTGACTCGGGGTGCGGCAAACCTTCCAGATCAGGCCTAGCGAGATTATTTAAACAGCGACGGCCTCCAAGCCGACAGTTTTTTAAGAGTCGAGAGTGTAGATGATTGTGCGACCTTAAGCGAGAAGACATCGAAGCGGCGGGCCAGCAGAGCGTCAAGTGGAGACGAAAGTGACCAGCGGGAGTGAAGTCTGCTGCAGATAGCGAGTATCGGTGCGATGTAGAGAGAGAGAGAGAGAGACGATTGGCAGACGGGACTACTGAACTGGATGCGTGAGTGTAAGACATTTCAAATTATGGCAACAGATATACTGAACATGTGTTAATAATGAGTGCCAGGGGCAGCTCTTGTCAATGGGCCCAGGGGCACGTGCCCACCCAAATAAAATTTAACATACCATAGAAAATAAGTGCTCTTTTATAAATCTTTCTTTCATAATTTAAGTGTAAAAATAACGTATTTTGCCATTAAGTGCTGTATCACTAGGTTGCAAATAGTGTCTCCTTACTTTAGGCGAGGACGACATTTTTCCTGGCAGCTTTGGGGCACAGACGGTCTGTGCCCACTCTGGTGTATATTTTTTCCTTGCCGAAGGCACACGAGACGTCTCGGAAATAATATAAGTGCGGTAGGGTCGGGGCACAAGCCCTCTGTGCCCACGTGGTTCAGGTAGTGCTGTAACAGCTCGATAGATGGCAGGTGCGTCTCGTCTGCCATGTGTTTTCTGACGACGTAACGCATTGTGATGCACTGTTACTGTTGCATTATTATGATCAAAACTTGAGAATTTGTGAATATTTTGAAGTTAACAGTGCATGATATATTTTTTAAAGTGTGTGTATTATTCAGTTTTTAATGTTTATATAGAGCGTTTTTGTTGATGTGTTAAGGCCTGTCTACAATCGTCCGTACCTGTGGACGTGGACGTGTCCGAATTTTGACATCAAGTGACGTCACATTTACGCAGTCTGAATATGGTCTGCAAATGTGTTGTCCTAAAGTGAGCTTTCAGAACATGACATTAGATCGCGGCACATTATTTGTTGTTACGTCATGATTTTCGTATTGCTGAATTGTTTATTATATAATGTTTGCGAGATGTGTGACTTGAATATTTGTTTATCTTTATGATGTAGGCCCTAACTGTTTTATTTTAAATAAGCTCGACAACTGAGATTCAAGAATTTTCTTTGACTTTACATTTTTAAACTGTTCATCCTTCATATTAAATAGTTCAGACCGAACGCAGACTGCATTAATTGGCATATANACTTTACATTTTTAAACTGTTCATCCTTCATATTAAATAGTTCAGACCGAACGCAGACTGCATTAATTGGCATATATATAATCACGTTCGTTTCGAGAAAATCCACCTTTCACGTCCATTGTTTACATTTACAACGTGACAATTCTACGAATGCGCGCGAAAGTACCTGTAGTCTTATTTTTCTATCATATTAGGACACAACTTGGGACAAAAGATCAATTTTATGAATGCTTTGACTTGGGAAACGGGAGGTTGGGACAGCGCCATGGCGCCAGGGGACCACGTGCACCAATCAGTGTATCCTTGTCCTAAGACACAGGTTTGGATAGAATAAATTGTACAGGTCTTAACTGAACGTAATGGAACGTGCCGTATTCATTCAGCAAACAAAGTGAACACAATTAAATATGTATCACGACAGGCAATAAATAAAAATCTTGGCCCTCCGTTACCACAACATATTCGAACGCGAACCTATCACACCCAAAAGAAAAAGTACACATGTAATTATAGTAAAAAAAAAATCCATAAAGCCATTTGGTTAGCAGTACACGGTGATAAAATCACCTTTAATTGTTTGGGTATTATTCNCTTTACATTTTTAAACTGTTCATCCTTCATATTAAATAGTTCAGACCGAACGCAGACTGCATTAATTGGCATATAATCACGTTCGTTTCGAGAAAATCCACCTTTCACGTCCATTGTTTACATTTACAACGTGGCAATTCTACGAATGCGCGCGAAAGTACCTGTAGTCTTATTTTTCTATCATATTAGGACACAACTTGGGACAAAAGATCAATTTTATGAATGCTTTGACTTGGGACANAGTCTTATTTTTCTATCATATTAGGACACAACTTGGGACAAAAGATCAATTTTATGAATGCTTTGACTTGGGACACGGGAGGTTGGGACAGCGCCATGGCGCCAGGGGACCACGTGCACCAATCAGTGTATCCTTGTCCTAAGACACAGGTTTGGATAGAATAAATTGTACAGGTCTTAACTGAACGTAATGGAACGTGCCGTATTCATTCAGCAAACAAAGTGAACACAATTAAATATGTATCACGACAGACAATAAATAAAAATCTTGGCCCTCCGTTACCACAACATATTCGAACGCGAACCTATCACACCCAAAAGAAAAAGTACACATGTAATTATAGTAAAAAAAAAAAAATCCATAAAGCCATTTGGTTAGCAGTACACGGTGATAAAATCACCTTTAATTGTTTGGGTATTATTCNAAAAAAAAAATCCATAAAGCCATTTGGTTAGCAGTACACGGTGATAAAATCACCTTTAATTGTTTGGGTATTATTCCTTTCGATTCTGACGATACGTGAGTGACTACAGATGTTGTCGGTCTTAATAATAAGGATGACAAGATAGGGAAAACATTTAGGGAACAAACTGCATTTGCGAAATGAAATGAAAATGGTAATTGCTGGGCCAGATATAAGAAATGATATGGGGTAAGTATACAGAAGGTCAGTTAAAAAACAATGGACTAGTAGAAATAATAGATACATAATTTCTACAATAAAATAATGCAATATATTTTGTGGATTTTTTTGGAGTAGAGTCTTGGAGATCATGATGAAACTACTAAAAGTGAAAACCGGGTGTACTTAGAGGTTTGTTATTTCGTTGCATCTTCAATAAAGTGTTACATTAATTTTCATCTTTGTGACCTCCTTCGAAATTCTTCCAGGAGCCGCCACTGATGAGAGTGAATTAAGTGCTTATAACCAATGTGGAGACGTTGAGAATAGTGGAGATAGTTTAATGTTGTAAATAATATCTTTGTGAATTCATTACAAACCAAATTTAGTTATTTTATTTTTATTAAGACCTCCATCCCTCATGAATTCGGATGCGTCCTNTGAATTCATTACAAACCAAATTTAGTTATTTTATTTTTATTAAGACCTCCATCCCTCATGAATTCGGATGCGTCCCTCTGGCATCTTGCAACAATACCATTAAATCACTTTGTGGCCGCCACACACACACACACACACACACACACTTACACACTTACATATATATATAAATATATATTGAGGGGCTCAACCTCCCGTAGAAGTCCGTTGGATCCGCCACTCTAATGGCATTTTATATATACAAACCTGGCAGGAAAACCAGCGAAGATACTTCGCGCGGATCCACAACTAAGCCAGGCGACACACAAACACCCGGAGACACCAACTTCTTATTCCCCCTCGGGGACAGCTCACAGTATGCCCACGGACAATAAGGTCAAGAGGAGGATAAAAAATCCACGTGGCCGGCCGTGAAGGGACGCGGGAAAATTTCTCGTGATCCACCTTCCCCTCACTCCAACGACGCGCAAACCCCCGGAAGGTTTCTTCCACCCCCTCGCAGAAATTACCCATAAATCATCAGGGGTTTTACTGCAGCGGTAAATGCCACTTCCGGTTGCTTCTGGCGTTGGGTGGGCGCTCGAGAATGGTTAATAGTAAGGGGGTAGAGGGAAGGCCGGCGGGCAGCACAGTAAAATAAAAAATGTCGCAGGGGTGAGTGTGCAGTGGTGGTTCGGTGGTTGGGGGAACGACGCCCGACTCGCATTGAGATGCGAGTCGCGGCGTCGGCCATCGCAGTTTCGAGCGTGTAGGTTTTTACCGCCCGGGACGCTACGCAAAATGTTTATCAAGAGAATTATTTTTCCCCTCTAAACTCGTGTGTGTGCGGCTCGCCCTTTGTTGCTGGCGATGGCTCGTTTCCTGCTTCCGCTGTTCTGTGGGAACTGGGGCCGCGGTGGTGTAGTGGTCGGACTACTCGCCTTCCACCTAGGCGAACCGGGTTCGATTCCCGAGGGGGTCGCTCTTAGATTTTCGCATATGGGAATTGCACTGGACAGAAACGTTGGTTGGCGGGTTTTCTCAGAGATACCCCCCCCCCCCACTGGGTACTGCTCCGTACTCGCCTCATTTAGTAATCATCGGCTCTCAAGACCTCGATGTTAAGAGCCACCCAAATATCTTCACTCACTTCGCTCACTCGATGGGAACTCTAAGAGGGACGGAGAAGGAAGTGCACAACGTGGTGTTGAGAGTCGATGAGGGTGGACCGAGGTGGTTATGGAGTGGCGCCGGAATGCAAGGTCAGGGGAAACGGGAGAACCCCAAGAAAACCCGCCGATCAGTGGCATCGTCTGGCACGATTCCCACGTGCGAAAATCCTGGCTTGACGAAGCCGGGAATCGAGCCCTGTCCGCCTTGGTGGGTAGTGAGCGCTCTAGTCGCTACGCCAACTGCGGCCCTGGTCAGTGAAGAGAACAAGCAAATATGCAGAAGCGCAACGACCTGGCGACTGTGATGTAAGATCTCTCAGCTGATCTTGACCCTTTCAGTCCCGAATCGATTTCCAAGTTGAAGTGTTGCAATCGTTAAATTTTATTATGTGTGATGTACGTGTGTGGTGCGTGCTCTACGTAACCAGTGAACAATGTGCTGCGTGTTAGTTGATGTCAGCATTAACCATTCACAAACGAAATAAGCCTAAACTTTGACAAATCAGATCTCTCACAAGGAAGATGATCAAAACACGAGCCACTGATTTNACAAACGAAATAAGCCTAAACTTTGACAAATCAGATCTCTCACAAGGAAGATGATCAAAACACGAGCCACTGATTTTTTGTTGTGTACAGCGCTGACTACAAATATCCTTCACGTGCAGCAAAATGTCTTTGACCATGGACACGGGCCACTGAACAGGTTAAGTTGCTTGACGCATTGAGTAAAAATTAACGTGTTACCGATACTCTGCTACACTAAGAATGCCCGTATACGGCGAGAAAGCCTGTGCGATACAGTTCCTTTAAACGAGGATCTGGACTGGCATACAGGTTAAGCGGTGCACGCACGTCTCGTTTGAAGCATAGTTTTGTTAATATAGTGTGTGAGCAGAACTCCGATCAACCTCTAGGCATATAAAAGGGATAGCGATAAACACGAATACAGAAAAAGGAAATATTATAATGGTCTCAAAACCACTTGGTTTTCGATTCAGTGCTAATGATCTGAGTCACACTGTAGGTTTAGGTGAAAACCAACATCGGTCCCGACTCCTTGCAACATGAACATTTTGCCTTAGCGTTCACCGATACAGATTACCGTTATGTTCCAAGATGATAGCAAACATGGTTTCTGGTGGAGCCATTAACGTATTAACATCGAAGATTAGGTTATGTTTTGTTATTCTGATTGGCAGCCTGTTTATATAAATTCTTTGACGACCATGACTTTCGTCGTTTCGGGTAATTATATTTTTTTCGGAATTTCCCAGTAAATATAAATTCTCTTTAATTATTTTCAAATTTTATATATTTTTTACAAATATATGGTGTATAATATGTTACGATCGTCAAAGACTCAGGTTTATTTATACGCTAGAATATGCACCAAAAATACCTTTCAATTGAATTTCCGCAGGTTTTCCCTATACAGACTGTCTCTGGAAAATGGCTAATTCTGAAACAAGCGATATATCTGACCATGGCCTAACAAATTATCACAATTTGAACTCCCAAAAAAAAAAAAAAAAAAAAAAAAAAAAAAAAAAAAGAAGGNTGAGCAGGTTTTGGAATTGTTTGAAAAATTATACCTTTGTTCGGTATTTTACATGTCATTGCTACAAATGAAGGCTGTTGTCCATTCCCATTTTTTCATTAATATTCTCAACGAGTCGAACTATAAAACATATACATAAATGTTTTCCAGTAATGAATATGGTGTTTACAAAAACTACAGTTTTAAAACCTGTTTTAAATAATTTTTCCTATTTTTCATGTATAGTGTTGAACAGATGAATTATATTAGCTTAGTTTCGATTGGGGTTATTATTTTATTTTGATTTTATTGATTTTGAGAGAGATCATTATCTCAGTAAATTCCATTCATTCTACTTATTGAGGGCTTTCTTGTATTCACATTTTTCCACGCTCGCAGCTTCACAAAATATGCTTCAGCCAAGTTATCAACGCATTTCCGGGCGTTTGACTGCACACGAGTTTTCTTCCAGGACGTATATATCTTAATACGCAGCATATTTTTTATGTCGCCGTCACATCCGGCTGCTAGCCTTGTTTTTATTTTGGCAATGTCCATGAAGTTCAGTTCTTTTTCACCTCGCGTCATCTCTTTTTTTTGCTTACTGACTGATCGTACAGCCNGGCAATGTCCATGAAGTTCAGTTCTTTTTCACCTCGCGTCATCTCTTTTTTTTGCTTACTGACTGATCGTACAGCCTGGCTGCAGCATATATGTCATGGAGGCATGGTGGGCGTCTCTCTCTTGGGACACACCTGCTCTGTGAATGTAGGAGNGGCAATGTCCATGAAGTTCAGTTCTTTTTCACCTCGCGTCATCTCTTTTTTTTGCTTACTGACTGATCGTACAGCTTGGCTGCAGCATATATGTCATGGAGGCATGGTGGGCGTCTCTCTCTTGGGACACACCTGCTCTGTGAATGTAGGAGNTGGCTGCAGCATATATGTCATGGAGGCATGGTGGGCGTCTCTCTCTTGGGACACACCTGCTCTGTGAATGTAGGAGCGCAAAGTGTGCACTCTATCCACTACTCTACCGAGGCCCCCGTCGAAATGTAATGCTAATGGGTGCCATTTTCCTTGTCAACTATCCGTTTCATCACTACAGCACCTCGTAGCAATGGAGTGCAAGTGCATGGTTTTTTTTACATGCGCACTCTATCTGCTACGCTACCGCAGATCCAATTCGAAATAACATCTCGCAAAGTCCCTGGGGCCCTAGACTATGTCATAGTGGGCGTATGAAGGCATTGCAGATGTCTCTCTTGGGACATGCCTGCCCCTCCCCTGTGAATGCAGGAGCGTGAAGTTCTGCGCTCTATGCACTAACTACCGTGTNCTCTTGGGACATGCCTGCCCCTCCCCTGTGAATGCAGGAGCGTGAAGTTCTGCGCTCTATGCACTAACTACCGTGGCCCTGTTGAAATTGAATGCTAGAGCGTGACATTTAACTTGTCATCTACTCGCAACATCCCATGGCGGGCTTCTCTCTCTCTGGGGACATGCCTGCCCTCCCCTGTGAATGCGAGAGCGCAAAGTTCTGCACTATATCCACTATGATACCATGGCCCTGCTTAAATGGAATGCTAGAGCATGACATTTAACTTGTCATCTACTCGCAACATCCCATGGCAGGCGTCTCTCTTGGAACAATGGAATGCTAGAGTGTGACATTTAACTTGCCCATCTAAGGCATATCTCTTGAGACACGTCTGCCCCTCCCCCTGTGAATGCGGGAGCGCGAAGTTCTGCACTCTATCGTCTGCCCTCCCCTGTGAATGCAGGAGCGTGATGNATGCACTCTATCCACTACACTACCACGGCCCCTCCCCCCGCCGAAATGGAATGCTGGAGCGTGGCATTTAACTTGCCATCTAAGGCGTCTCTCTTGGGGCATGTCTGCCCTCCCCTGTTAATGCGGGAGAGTGATGTTTTAACATACACTCTATCCACTATGCTACTGTGGCCCCCATTGAAATGCAATGCTTGAACATGACATTTAACTTGCCATCTAAGGCATCTCTCTTGGGACATGCCTGCCCCCTCCCCTCTGAAAGCGAGAGAGCGTGAAGTTGTGCTCTACCCATTGCATCACTGCGGCACCCTTGCTATGGAATGCAAGAATGTGAAGTCCCATGGCTCCCGAAGCTGTGTCCTAGCAGGCGTCTCTGTTNCGGCACCCTTGCTATGGAATGCAAGAATGTGAAGTCCCATGGCTCCCGAAGCTGTGTCCTAGCAGGCGTCTCTGTTGGGAGGCGCCATTGGTGTGTGAATGCGAGAGCATGGAGTTGCACTCTATCCATTGCGGCACCCAGCACCACCCCCCTTGAATGCCAGAGCATGATATAACGACTGGGTGGCATCTTTGGCAGCCACAATCAACATCGCNCAGCACCACCCCCCTTGAATGCCAGAGCATGATATAACGACTGGGTGGCATCTTTGGCAGCCACAATCAACATCGCCGACTCCTTGGTCTTCCAGTAATGCTGTGAGGCCTGCTAGAACTCTCGCGCTATCTTGCTCCCCCACGTCAGTGTTTTTCTTCTCCACTGCCGATATCCTAGTCCCTAATACGTTCAGTTTAAGTACATCATCGGATAGTTTGTGCAGCTGGTCCTCCATATCGGTAGACAGTACGTTTGTGGTGCNAGCACCACCCCCCTTGAATGCCAGAGCATGATATAACGACTGGGTGGCATCTTTGGCAGCCACAATCAACATCGCTGACTCCTTGGTCGTCCAGTAATGCTGTGAGGCCTGCTAGAACTCTCGCGCTATCTTGCTCCCCCACGTCGGTGTTTTTCTTCTCCACTGCCGATATCCTAGTCCCTAACACGTTCAGTTTAAGTACATCATCGGATAGTTTGTGCAGCTGGTCCTCCATATCGGTAGACAGTACGTTTGTGGTGCTGGCCAGCCTTTCATGACTTCGAGCGCGTCCCCGGTTGTGACGGTGGTCAGGTGGGATACCTTTTCGATTAACGTGCCGAGCCTCAAATCCATGTTCGTGGTAAGTATATTGGTATCGAAGAAGCGTCCTTCCACTGTGGCGAGCTTACACCCACTGCAGTCAGTTGCTAAATGTCATCGGCCAATGGGCGTTATTCGCTTGACACAGTCGTATGAACACTGCTGGCTATTTGCTCTCTCACACTGCTCAGAACTGTCTCTAAGGCGGTGATTCGCGCCATACCTGCCAATAATGTGCGCAAATGCGTCTCAATACTGGTTTGCAGTGTCACCACCGCCCTCATTCGAGCCATACCTGCAATTACTGTGCGCAACTGCATCTCAATACTGGTTTGAAGTGTCGCCACTGGCCGCAACGCCTCCGAGGTAACACTGCGGACGAAGCATACATTTTCGGCATCGCCATCATGTTTCGCACTGCCTAAATTCTTTGCTCGTTTTCCTCCGAAACTACAGTTCCATCAATAGTAGATATAATACAGATTTCCTGCGTCCACTTCAGACCACTATAGCCGAACTTGGATACTGAGTAGCTCATAATTCACTGATGCACTATAATGAACTGTTCGAAACCCCTACGGTACCGTCCATTTTCAAGTGGAAACTCTTTTGCTATAACTAGAAACCAATAGGTTCGCGCCAGCAACATGCACACAGGTCTTTAAATTTGTCGAATGTCTTGTCGGTATTAATGTGATCCGAGTAGACGTGGCGTAAATTCAGGTCGTCCATGCGAAATAGGACTAGGAAATTCGCATTGTCACGTAGAAGCTGTTTAGGCATTCGTGAATACGTTTAGCATAGGTAAATAGAATCCACTGCTACATGGCATCCCATGCTAAAATACTGCTGCATGTTCGCCTGTTCCTCACACACCACGTCGTCGAAAATAAACAGAGAGTTCGGTAAAGCCTCGCTTGGCTGCACGACCTCGTCGTTGTCACTAAATGGAAAATAACGGAGGCTGGTTACGGNCACGGTGCCGTCCATTTTCAAGTGGAAACTCTTTTGCTATAACTAGAAACCAATAGGTTCGCGCCAGCAACATGCACACAGGTCTTTAAATTTGTCGAATGTCTTGTCGGTGTTAATGTGATCCGAGTAGACGTGGCGTAAATTCAGGTCGTCCATGCGAAACAGGACTAGGAAATTCGCATTGTCACGTAGAAGCTGTTTAGGCATTCGTGAATACGTTTAGCATAGGTAAATAGAATCCACTGCTACATGGCATCCCATGCTAAAATACTGCTGCATGTTCGCCTGTTCCTCACACACCACGTCGTCGAAAATAAACACAGAGTTCGGTAAAGCCTCGCTTGGCTGCACGACCTCGTCGTTGTCACTAAATGGAAAATAACGGAGGCTGGTTACGGCTTGTAGTATTTGCAATAGCTGTAAGTACTTTGGCTGATGAAGAGATTTCGAGTATAGGTACACATTTTAGAAACGCAGACCGTTGGGTTCTTCTAGGAGACTAACAAGGACAAAAGTTATCCCGCAGTTGCTCGGTCCTGCTATGATCCCTCGTACGGTGTCCGGTAATAACTTTCGATGCTGTAATTTAAAAATGTTAGTTTTATCTTAGTAGACGTCACTGATGTGGACAGGAAGCGTGGTTGTCTGCGGCACGATCTCCATCGAACTGATATGTGAATCGGTTAATCGGTAATATTTATGTGAGTTTTTTTTTACCCCTGGGTGATCTCTGTTATGTACAGGTTGGGTGTGATGCGATCTGCCACTTCGCTCTTGGACGTGGATGCGAGCACACGTGTATGTAAGTATGCTACTGCTGCTGCTGCTGCTCCAGGGAGGGAGGGGGAGTGTGTGTGATGGTAAGACATAAATATAAAAAAATTTTGTCTCTCTACCAGGTGGAGCCTGGCCGGGAATGGGAGGGGGGTTATCATTTAAACACATTCAAGGCTCTAACAAATTTTTTTTCATGGCTGGTGTCTCTCTTGGGAGCTGCTGCACTCTATCCACTGCATCACTGCGCCCCCCCCCAATCATGGTGGTGGGCGCATTTCTGTAAGGAGCCCCCCTCCTCCGAGGGTACATATATGTCATGGCAGGTGTCTCTCTCTTGGGACACATCTGCCCCCCTCCCCTGTGAACGCATGAGCGCGAAGTTCTGCACTCTATCCACTACACTACCGTGGAACCCCCATCGAAATGGAATGCTAGAGCATGACATTTAACTTGCCATCTAAGGCGTCTCTCTTGGGGCATGTCTGCCCTCCCCTGTGAATGCAGGAGCGTGATGTTTTAACATACACTCTATCCACTATGCTACTGTGGCCCCCATTGAAATGGAATGCTAGAGCGTGACATTTAACTTGCCATCTAAGGTGTCTCTCTTGGGACATGCCTGCCCCCTCCCCTCTGAATGCGAGAGCGTGAAGTTGTGCTCTACCCATTGTGTCACAGTGGCACCCTTGCTATGGAATGCAAGAACGTGAAGTCCTCTGTAGCCCCGAGGCAGGCGTCTCTCTTGGGACACACCTGCCCCTCCTCCTGTGAATGCGGGAGCGCGAAGTTTTAACATCCACTATATCGACTACGCTACTGTGGCCCCCATTGAAATGGAATGCTAGAGCGTGACATTTAACTTGCCATCTAAGGCGTCTCTCTTGGGGCATGTCTGCCCTCCCCTGTGAATGCAGGAGCGTGATGTTTTAACATACACTCTATCCACTATGCTACTGTGGCCCCCATTGAAATGGAATGCTAGAGCGTGACATTTAACTTGCCATCTAAGGTGTCTCTCTTGGGACATGCCTGCCCCCTCCCCTCTGAATGCGAGAGCGTGAAGTTGTGCTCTACCCATTGTGTCACAGTGGCACCCTTGCTATGGAATGCAAGAACGTGAAGTCCTCTGTAGCCCCGAGGCAGGCGTCTCTCTTGGGACACACCTGCCCCTCCTCCTGTGAATGCGGGAGCGCGAAGTTTTAACATCCACTATATCGACTACGCTACTGTGGCCCCCATTGAAATGGAATGCTAGAGCGTGACATTTAACTTGCCATCTAAGGCATCTCTCTTGGGACACGCCTCCCCCCTCCCCTGTGAATGCGAGAGTGTGAAGTTGCGCTTTACCCATTGCGTCACTGTGGCACCCTTGCTATGGAATGCAAGAGCGTGAAGTCCCGTAGCCCCCGAAGCTATATCCTGGCAGGCGTCTCTGTTGGGAGCCGCCATCGGTGTGTGAATGCGAGAGCATGGAGTTGCGCTCTATCCATTATGGCACCGTGGCACCACCCCCCTTGAATGCCAGAGCATGACATAACGACTGGGCAGCATCTTTGGGAGCCACAACCAACATGGCCGACTCCTTGGCATTGGCTTAGGGAGCCCCCCATGAACAAACATGGCCATCACGGAATGAGCGAGAAAAATTTTTTTTTGGAACTTTTAAAATTTTAAGAAAAAATTTTTACTTTTGAAATATTTATTTACAGTTTTGAAATATGAAATCAATCTTTTAAAAATATTAATTTTGAAAAATTTTATTTTTAAAAATAAATTTTCGAAAGAAATAATAAAGCGGAATGCAAACACATGCATTTTGTAATTTCCTTACCGAGCTTCTGGCTCCCGGCTCCCTGTCAAGACGCTGTCGTCGAATGCCCATTATATAGCTACTCGGGTTCTCTCTACCCCCACCAATCAGTTGCCATACCTCGTCTGATTACTCGCTTAAGTTTGACACTTTCTCTCCCACTACTACCATGCTCTGACCAGTTCGTATAGTCACACTTTGTCTAAGCGGCACATTGCCCGACTGTTAAAATCTACTTCCCAGCACGCATTGTCCTGCCACATGGCCTCGCCCCGCCGACAAAGGCCACTGTCTCCTGACCGCATGCGCCCGAGCCCCCACCCAGGGGAATTTGTCCTGAAACAGCCAATTTCAGGCAGGGCTCCGACCCATTGGCCCATCCGGAAAGGGAGGGGGGAACCATGGCCATGGTAAAACTTCGCACGCGACAGTATGGTTGGTTGTTTTGGGCCAGTTCGCATGCAACAAACCAATTAAAGCACTGCGGTGCCACATTATTGTCTGGGTTCAGACTTTATGGGCTTGGCCGGTGTGCACAGCATGGATTACTCTAACATCTGAAGTGGCAAAAATAATGCCTGGTGTGGCTTTGTGGCTGTATCAAAGAAACTAGTGCTGGGCACTGTGTACGCAGTATGTCTCTTGATTTTACTCCTGCTTTATCTTTAAGGGACAGGAGACTCGACTGCCCACATGCTGTAGAAGACATTGCAGATAAATTTGTCTATTGATGTTTGGATGTGACTATAGCTAATTATTCGAAAATAATGGTCAACTATGCTTATTAACTGCATACATAATAGTGTGATATATTTAACTGTTTCAGATTATGGTGTTGTTGTACATTCTGGTTTCAAGGGTCTAACCCTAATGGTTAGGGAATGGTATCACTGAACACATGAGCACTCCAGTTGGACTAAGCGATGGTGTCACCAAAGACGAAGTCGGGATGTGCACCAGTCCCATGCACACCATTAAACGAACATGAATGCTTCATCAAGATCTCTACACTCCAATAGCTCGCTGGTTCGAGCAAGTACTTAAAATTTGAGCAAACTTTTACTTCGGGGCGAAAATATATGCATAATTACGAGCACGTCGATAAAACAAAGCATACTGTGATGGAAGTGTCGAACATGATATAACTTAACAGAATGTTAGTTTCGAAGGTCAGGTGAGAGAAGGCGATTTATCACCTCTCTCATCAGACGAGGAACTGTGACGTTGTGCGACTTTGGCCATGTTATTTATCCTCAGAGGTTGAGATGTTGCATGATCAACAGGCAATCAAGCAAGGGTGAGGGAATGATGGGGGCCGGATGAAACGGCCAATGAAATATAGTAGTGATGTGTAGGGGGTAGAACTACAGTGAGTAAATGAAGATGGCTGAACTGAATTTAGCAAGTTATCAGACAAAGTAAGGATACTAATTGGCGGGGAGAAGGGGACCGACTAAATAGTTGAACTATATGGAACAAATTGAGTGGTCAATGAAGGAAACTAGCTGGAGTGAGTGTGAGGGAACGGGTGTCGGTGGGTAGGAGCCAGGGTTTGGAGTCGGACAGTGAGGATATGGAGAGTCGTGTGGTGGGTTGGTGGTTAGGGTGGAAAGTGAGGAGTCGAGCTATGACGAGCAGAGGGTGAGGGATGTGGAGAGTCGAACGGTGTGATGGTGGTTTGGGATAATGTTTAAGAGGGGAGAGGAGACATATGTTGCGAAAATCCAATAATTCACTTTGGGGGTCGGCAGATTAATCGACTATATGACCCATTATTAATTGACACAGTGGTCGAAGGGAACCGACTAATTAGTCGCCTGATGATCATCGTTCTAGGTAGTGGCTGTGGTCTGACATCTTTACAGGTATCAATCACTCTAGGTCACAAATATCCAACATGGTGTTTGGCATAAGTTGTGTAAATTCTTCCTCGAGAGGTCACTGGTGTCAAGTCAATGTCACCCACATCCAACATTGTGGTAGGGGTCAGTGCCATAATAGTTTCCTCAATGTTTACAAGTTTATTTCGATTTATTCGATTTTTCTGGATTTTTGGAGTTCAAGGTCACTATGGTCAAGGTATAACACACATGCAAGATGGTGTTCGGGGTCAGTAATGTAATTTGTCCTCGAGTTTTAGATTTTTTTCAATTTCTATATACGACTCGTTAGTGAACATTTTTGAGGAAACATCCAACATGCCCCGAAGACATTACCGCACCAGATATTATTATCCAAGGAAAGTGCATCGAAATATCCTAAGTGTAAATTATGATGTAGAGAAGGATTATGGCACGTGGTGTTATAAAGTTTGTAATGTAGAAGAGAGTTACCCTCTTTTGAGTTACATGTATAAATTTGGTCTGCTAAAGCTAAAAGTGGTCATATTTTTTTTGTAAACATCATTACTCAGGCAACCCGACATTTACCAGTTTGGCGGAATTGGATCCAAGGGACATTATTTGTTGGAAGACAGTGCCAGTACATGAAGGTGTTGTTAATCACACTGCTGTCATCAGTATTCATTCTTCACCTGTTTTGTGTTCTCGGAAGAATATGAAGTTTGAGCTTGGTGATTAAATATGTATAAATAGGAAATTAATTGGTACCATGGCAAATTTGTGTATTTTCGGTCATGCAAAGCTCGTGTTTAATGCATACATGCCAATAAAGTTTGTTTCATCAAAATCGGTTCAATGGTTTGCATTTTAGTGTGACATAACCTCAATACATGTTTCGTCACACACTTATATTACTAAATCGTGACTCGTTTAAAAACTCAAGCATTTTCAGCTGTGGAATTTATCTTACCTTGAGATTACATTATCGCTGTTGTTCTTGTTTTTATCTTATCTCTTCGCTGAGTTTCACATTTCGCCACTGTGTTCGTGTAATCTATGATGTAATACAGCATAACAGTTGCATGTTTAGTGTAATAGTGGTGTAAATCACAGGCTCTTGCGCCTTTGAATGAAATTGGGGTTTAGGTCAAGGTCACTCACATACAACAAGGCGGTTAGGGTCAATAATGTAAACAAACATGGCCACTCCAGGCCAACGAGTGCGACCCCCGACTGTGATGACAACCAAGAGGGCGGTCGGATCCGCCACCATACATCGTAGTCCCCGAACGCAGATTCTCCATCTACTATGCGGCATTTGGACGTATAAAATTCTTTCCATTGAGAGATCTTGACAGCAAACAAGAGTATGGAGTTCAAGCGTCTGTCTTTTCACATGTAATCGTCTCTCAAGACCTCGACGTTAAGAACCTCCCAAATCTCTCAACACCTTTTCACTTATATAGCTTCATAGTGGTCAATTTAACGGGGGGCAAAGAAGTGTTCGGTGACCTTTGACCACTATTAGCGTACATAAGCAAGTACACATGACTATGTATAAATGGCGGGTTATAATACCCTGGTTGCGTAGAGAAGTGAAAACTGTGAAGTAATAAGTTCATTTTTAGCCTAATTTCCAAAGTAAAGGAAGGCTTATAAGATCACTTTCCTGTCTCTGTGTCTGAGTGTGTGCCTGTGTGTATTACTGCGAGTCTGTGAATGTCTCCCTTAAAAACTTTTGATCACATTAATCGAAATTTTACCAAATGCGGTATACATATACATAGTACATAGTAAGGACATACAACTTGTATGGTTTTCAACCACTCCGGGTACTTACTTTCAAATTAGCGATAATTTTAAAATTTAGGGCGTTATGTTATACCTCGATAACCCGTCAACCTATTTTATCAAAATATTGTACGTTGCCAGCGTATCATGTATGCACTGAATTTAATAGATGTATGTTGTTGTTGGTATGTCATATTGGAAGATAGCACTAATCAAAAAAATTAACATATACGTTATAGCTCGAAAATGACTAAAACAAATTTTCTCCGAGTTTGGCATGTGGGTAATACTATGGTAGGTCATGTAAACATATGCTATATAAATTAATAAGGACCTTATTTTCAAACTGCCGGCCATTAAAACGTATTTTAGGGTCATTTGGTATATCTAACATACCGCACGGCCAATTTAATCCAATTTTTGTATTCTCAAATTATCTATTACAAGTAGTGTATAGTTAGTTTGGTAAGCTATTATGTAAGATACCAGCACATGAAGAAAGGAANCAGGAAGTTTTTGTGTTATATCTTGGGAAACAATCTAGCGATTCCTACCAAATTTGGAAAACAAGTAGTACTGTGGTAGACCATATATATATTCAAAATTGCGACCATAAAATATTTTACCTTAGTATGCTAAATATACGAAACCGTGTAAGCAATTTCAACCTAACTAAGTATGCTGGCACTATCTATTACCAACCATCTACATTAGGGTGGAACGAAAAGGCAAAAAAAAAAAAATTTATTTTCTCCAAACCATTTTTAATAGCGCAAATAAGTTGCCTTTTAGGCTCTACAATGAACATCTAAAATTATATTTAAAAAAAATATATATATATCTTGTGCTGCCACAAAGACCTCGAAGTTTTCCTATACTAATTATCTTACATTAAAGGTAAAGTCTTGTCTT
>NQII01000306.1:0-36998 GCA_002778355.1 Clitarchus hookeri
GATCACAGACGTGGTGCAGACTCCAGTGCGTGCCAGCAGAACACTTCCTATATAACTATGCAGACACCGCCAGGCGTTCACTGCTACAAATGCTTACACACTAACGCTCACCGATCACAGACGTGGTGCAGACTCCAGTGCATGCCAGCAGAACACTTCCTATATAACTATGCAGACACCACCAGGCTGTTCACTGCTACAATTGATCACACACTAACGCTCGCCGATCACAGACGTGGTGCAGACTCCAGTGCGCGCGCGCAGAATACTTCTTATAAATCTATGCAGACACCGCCAGGCTGTTCACTGCTACAAATTCTCACACACTAATGCTCGCCGATCACAGACGTGGTGCAGACTCCAGTGCGTGCGCGCAGAACACTTCCTATATAACTATGCAGACACCGCCAGGCTGTTCACTGCTACAAATGCTCACACACTAATGCTCGCCGATCACAGACGTGGTGCAGACTCCAGTGCGTGCGCGCAGAACACTTCCTATATAACTATGCAGACACCGCCAGGCTGTTCACTGCTACAAATGCTCACACACTAACGCTCGCCGATCACAGACGTGGTGCAGACTCCAGTGCGTGCGCGCAGAACACTTCCTATATAACTATGCAGACACCGCCAGGCTGTTCACTGCTACAAATGCTCACACACTAACGCTCGCCGATCACAGACGTGGTGCAGACTCCAGTGCGTGCGCGCAGAACACTTCCTATATAACTATGCAGACACCGCCAGGCTGTTCACTGCTACAAATGCTCACACACTAACGCTCGCCGATCACAGACGTGGTGCAGACTCCAGTGCGTGCGCGCAGAACACTTCCTATATAACTATGCAGACACCGCCAGGCTGTTCACTGCTACAAATGCTCACACACTAACGCTCGCCGATCACAGACGTGGTGCAGACTCCAGTGCGTGCGCGCAGAACACTTCCTATATAACTATGCAGACACCGCCAGGCTGTTCACTGCTACAAATGCTCACACACTAACGCTCGCCGATCACAGACGTGGTGCAGACTCCAGTGCGTGCGCGCAGAACACTTCCTATATAACTATGCAGACACCGCCAGGCTGTTCACTGCTACAAATGCTCACACACTAACGCTCGCCGATCACAGACGTGGTGCAGACTCCAGTGCGTGCGCGCAGAACACTTCCTATATAACTATGCAGACACCGCCAGGCTGTTCACTGCTACAAATGCTCACACACTAACGCTCGCCGATCACAGACGTGGTGCAGACTCCAGTGCGTGCGCGCAGAACACTTCCTATATAACTATGCAGACACCGCCAGGCTGTTCACTGCTACAAATGCTCACACACTAACGCTCGCCGATCACAGACGTGGTGCAGACTCCAGTGCGTGCGCGCAGAACACTTCCTATATAACTATGCAGACACCGCCAGGCTGTTCACTGCTACAAATGCTCACACACTAACGCTCGCCGATCACAGACGTGGTGCAGACTCCAGTGCGTGCGCGCAGAACACTTCCTATATAACTATGCAGACACCGCCAGGCTGTTCACTGCTACAAATGCTCACACACTAACGCTCGCCGATCACAGACGTGGTGCAGACTCCAGTGCGTGCGCGCAGAACACTTCCTATATAACTATGCAGACACCGCCAGGCTGTTCACTGCTACAAATGCTCACACACTAACGCTCGCCGATCACAGACGTGGTGCAGACTCCAGTGCGTGCGCGCAGAACACTTCCTATATAACTATGCAGACACCGCCAGGCTGTTCACTGCTACAAATTCTCACACACTAACGCTCGCCGATCACAGACGTGGTGCAGACACTCAGTGCGTGCCAGCAGAACACTTCCTATATATCTATGCAGACACCGCCAAGCTGTTCACTGCTACAAATATAATCTCTTTTAAGGGAAAAAGTGCTGGTAAATAAATCCTCCAGGCCCGTCCATAAAGTTATGGACAAATTTTTTTTGTTTACTGATATTCCTAAAATTTCGCAGAATATTCCGTGAACTTACAGAACCTCTCCATAAATTGGCGAGTTAGTGTTTATCGTACCTCAAGTTAAAGAATTTATTACTTGGAAAAATAGTACATTTTTATTGTGTAGGTGTTAAATTAAGCATAAAAAATAAATTTTATAAAGTTACTTTGTTTATTCTTTAGCGAGATATGAGCACTGATCAAATTATGTGGATTCCGTGGCTCTTCCAACTTCAGTCTTCTTTTGATAAATTTGGGTATAAATTTACTACCAATAGATATGTGACATACACACTCTCGGTTGTTTGTTTTAAGTGTTGCTGTTACAGGTGCCTGATGCTACTTTCTGATGTTTGAAGGAATTGGGTCTAAGTGGCTTGCATATCTTTACTATCCTAAGGAAACGATAATATTCTGGTTACAGTGGCGAAGAAAGCTACGAGTATACTCGGCACTGTTCGTTCCAGAATCCCGAACCTATAGGAAATTAGAAGACATTCCTGTCCGTATTTTGTATTGACGTAGTCTTGTTCTATTTATCGTCATTGCNTCACAGACGTGGTGCAGACTCCAGTGCGTGCGCGCAGAACACCTCCTATATAACTATGCAGGCACCGCCAGGCTGGTCACTGCTACAAATGCTCACTCACTAACGCTCGCCGATCCCAGACGTGGTGCAGACTCCAGTGCGTGCCAGCAGAACACTCCCTATATAACTATGCAGACACCGCCAGGCTGTTCACTGCTACAAATTCTCACACACTACCGCTCGCCGATCACAGATGTGGTGCAGACTCCAGTGCGTACCAGCAGAACACTTCCTATATAACTATGCAGACACCGCCAGGCTGTTCACTGCTACAAATGCTCACACACTAACGCTCGCCGATCACAGACGTGGTGCAGACTCCAGTGCGTGCCAGCAGAACACTTCCTATATAACTATGCAGACACCGCCAGGCTGTTCACTGCTACAAATATTATCTCTTTTAAGGGAAAAAGTGCTGGTAAATAAATCCTCCAGGCCCGTCCATAAAGTTATGGACAAATTTTTTTTTGTTTACTGATATTCCTAAAATTTCGCAGAACATTCCGTGAACTTACAGAACCTCTCCATAAATTGGCGAGTTAGTGTTTATCGTACCTCAAGTTAAAGAATTTATTACGTGGAAAAATATTACATTTTTATTGTGTAGGTGTTAAATTAAGCATAAAAAATAAATTTTATAAAGTTACTTTGTTTATTCTGTAGCGAGATATGAGCACTGATCAAATTATTTGGATTCCGTGACTCTTCCAACTTCAGTCTTCTTTTGATAAATTTGGGTATAAATTTACTACCAATAGATATGTGACATACACACTCTCGGTTGTTTGTTTTAAGTGTTGCTGTTACAGGTGCCTGATGCTACTTTCTGATGTTTGAAGGAATTGTGTCTAAGTGGCTTGCATATCTTTACTATCCAAAGGAAACGATAATATTCTGGTTACAGTGGCGAAGAAAGCTACGAGTATACTTGGCACTGTTCGTTCCAGAATCCAGAACCTATAGGAAATTAGAAGACATTCCTGTCCGTATTTTGTATTGACGTAGTCTTGTTCTATTTATCGTCATTGCNGAACCTATAGGAAATTAGAAGACATTCCTGTCCGTATTTTGTATTGACGTAGTCTTGTTCTATTTATCGTCATTGCGGATCGCGTTCCCTTGTATCTATTATCTGTATATTTCGGTCAATATTTCCGAGAAAATTAATAAAATTTTTAAAACTGTTCTGTAATTTGCTGAAATGTACGATCCACATAATCATGGGATTTTCTCAAAATGTTCTTCCATGTGCCGTGACTCGTCAAACCAGGCTACGGTTTCTCAGTTAGTCAGGGTACAGAGTCCTGTGGCTGTGTCCCAAGCTTAAACAAGACACGTATCTCTATGACATACAGTTAGAAACGGTGTGAGTGATATGAGCGGCACTTAACCGCTAAGCTGCTTAGCACCGGTGACGCTGAAGTTACTTAGAGATGGAATAGTGAAGGAATGCAAAAGCGAGGGAACGGGAAGTACCCCAAGAAAAATCAACGGCGATCCGTAAGTTATGTAACGTTTCCCACATTCGAAAATCGTAACTGACCCTGCCAAGAACCAGTCGTGATATTGGCGAGTTGCCTGAACACTAAATGACAGTGGCCCCGATTTGAAGTGGTACTTGCTGATGTTTTCGTAGCTCATGTATTGATTTACGATGATGATGTCCGAGTGCATGCATATTACCATTAGTACCAGCCAACTTCCTNTTCGTAGCTCATGTATTGATTTACGATGATGATGTCCGAGTGCATGCATATTACCATTAGTACCAGCCAACTTCCTATAAAGCCATCTTTGATCACCAATCTAAAACTTGATCTTCTTACGAGAGAAGAGCACAGGTGTAGAGTACATAAAAATCACAGCGTTCTGATTAGCAACACCTTCATGTGCATCAATAGTCTTCCAAAAAATTATGTATCGCGGTTCCACCTCAGACAAATCTGTAACTGTCAAATATTTTGAATTATAAGCCTTCCTGAGAGAAACAAAATTCCAAAAGTCCCCTACCGGCTATAGCAGTTACACCTTGAAGACCAAAGCTATACAAAAACGAAATGAGAATATAACTCTCTTCTACACTCAACACATTAAGACAACATGAATCATCTCCTTTATTAACATCGACATTAACGGTCAAAATATTACGATACACCTTCCTAGGTTAAAACCTAGAAACACGGTATTGCCTTCGAAACATTATGTGATGTGTCATCTCTAAAGACACGGGGCAAAGTGTATTATAATACCACTGCGATGAACTTATGTAAAAAAATATTACCAAAGATAAAACTAACATAATTACAATACAAATATCAAACCAAAATGCTACTTACAACACTTTTGCATTAAAAACGCTTGGCGAAAAAAGCGTCCCATAAGCTGGCGGGCGGCGTCTGTAATATTAGGGCGTCCATTGCACTTTGAGGTTATGTCACCCACCTCGAAACTTTAAACATTCATTCCTTATTAACTACTGGGCCGATTTTCAAAATTCAAAACACAAATAAATGGCAAAATACATTTATAAAAAGTACAAGCTAACCCTGCTACGCGTTGCTGTGGCTTAAAGGATTTTAGTTCTATTCATTTCTGTGAAATTAATTGAAAGAAGTATACGTATTTTCAAAATTGTTATTATTGAAGTACTTGTTTGTATACAATATTTTTAGTTTTACCATCTTCCGCGCGTATGAATAAGTTGTGTGGTTTTCCTACTCTAGAACACGACACATACAATTGGCCGTGCGAAAAACATTCTGTTACTAAATCTATTCCACACATTTGCAATGAATGCCCTTGAGCTTTATTTATTGTCATTGCAAATGCCAATCTGACTGGAAACTGTGTTCTTTTAAAGTGAAAGGGAATTTCTGATGGAATAAATGGAATTCGGGAAAGAAGCACATCTTCTCTTTGCAAGCACCTTTCATGATGGTAGTTTCTATACAATTGCTCATCATATTTTTTATTGCAAGGCGTGTGCCGTTGCAAAGTTTTGGTTGATTTATGTTACAAAGTAAAACGACTGGCACTCCTATTTTCAATTTTAATATATGTGGAGGCAATCCTGGAACATCAAGCGAATTCAGAAATTCTGGCGGATAATTTACTGCTTAATTTTCGTGTAATGTTACATCCACAGATTTGTAGGTGACATGTGCGCTTGTCGATAAGTATCGACATATATATTAGTATCGATACATCGAGCATTGACAAACTTTTAAGTATCGGTATGTCGATATATCATTATATCGATAAGTATCGATACACCGATATAACGTTGTTTATATGGATAGAGAGATATGTTGCTAAGTTGCGACTGTACATTGTAGACATTGTATTGTTGACGATGCATTGTTAATTAAGGCGCTTCCTGACCTTAAAGCATGGTAAAAATGNTACATTGTAGACATTGTATTGTTGACGATGCATTGTTAATTAAGGCGCTTCCTGACCTTAAAGCATGGTAAAAATGAGCTTTTTGCAGATTTTAGTACCTTTGCAGGTAATACAGATAAAAAAGAAAGTTGTACAAACACTCGTGGGAACGAAAGGAAGGTTTATAAAAAAAGTTTGATTTTTTTCGGATGTTACACGCGTCCGAACAAACTCACACAATGTTTATATATATATATACATATATATATATAAGTTAAATAATACATTTTAATAAAATTTAAAGTTTTAAAAATAGATGTTATATCATCAATGTCTCTCTTTGTCTCAAACTTTACCATGAAGATGCGGGTTTGAGGGGAGGGAATATGAGTTATTTCCCCCTTTCGCCACTGTAGAAATAATTTTGTATGTATTTATTAACATTTTTCTGTATGTATATGTATGTGTGCATATATGTATGTATTATTTTGAATGTATTTCCTATAGAAGCTCTCTAACCGTTCCCTATTAATTTCAAAAGCTTTGCTGCAGGCTAAACTACTTAATTTATTAATAATATATTTGTATAACAATAAATGGATGCCTATTGTAATGTCAAAGAATCATTACAACAAAANCTTAATTTATTAATAATATATTTGTATAACAATAAATGGATGCCTATTGTAATGTCAAAGAATCATTACAACAAAAAACTACAAAAAAATTTCCATAAATATTTATTATTTATGTATTAAACAACATTTCAACATGTCCGAGTACATGCATATTACGAGTAGTACCAACCAACTTCCGATAAAGCCAAATTTTATCACCAATCTCAAACTGGTTCTTCTTATGAGAAGAGAGCATGGATGTAAAGTACATCCTAATTACATANTGAGAAAAGAGCATGGATGTAAAGTACATCCTAATTACAGAATTATGATTAGCAACAACTTCATTCACAGGAACAGCCTTTCAAAAAATTTTGTGACTCTTGAGAAGTTCTCTTATATGCGATTCAAATAACAATAACATGGAATCTTGCCAAATACACGCACGTGTAATGTTATGTTCCCTTGCCTACCTCGAATGAGAAATTGCCACACTAATGATGAGCCAGAAATCGGAGAAAGAGAGGCCCAGCAAACTACACTGAAGAGATAAAAAAAAAACTGGTATAGGAGTAACGCGATGCGGTCGGCAGCTAGATCAGTTACTGCTGCTACAATGGCAGGTTATCAGGATTTAAGTGAGTTTGAACGTGGTGTTATAGTCTGCGCATTAGAGATGGGACATAGCATCTCCAGGTAGTGATAACATTTGGACGTTTCCGTACGACCATTTCACGCGTGTACCGTGAATATCGGGAATCCGGTAAAACATCACATCTTCGACATCGCTGCGGCCGGAAAAAGATCGTGAACGAACGGGACAAACGACGACTGACTTGAATCATTAAACGTGACAGACGTGCAACACTTTCTCAAATTGGCGCAGATTGGATTTGTGGACTGTCCTGCAGGATTCATGGTGTGNATTAGTCGAGTCCATGTCACGTCATCTTGCGGCACTTCTGCATGCTCGGTGGGGAGGGGGGCTACACGATATTAAGCAGGTGTACTAGTTTTTTTGGCTCTTCAGTGTGCAAAGCAACGCTCTCTTTGTCGTCAGATATTGTCACTGCTGGCATCGTGTATAAACCCCAAGTTAAAATATTTTTCCCATGACCATAAAAAAAATTATGACATTTCTACAACAGAAAAAAATTCTAAAGCCTACTGCATACTTGCAGGTGTCTTGATCCGATGTGATGGCTTGCAGTCGTGTATTGTATCCAACTATCGACGGGGCCACCGGACTTGTTTGTGGTTTTTGTGGAGCATAATTTACCCTCCGGAAGAATGGGCTCCAGCACGAAAAGTCGTGGGTGCATAACCCGTACAGAGATGNCTTAATTTATTAATAATATATTTGTATAACAATAAATGGATGCCTATTGTAATGTCAAAGAATCATTACAACAAATAACTACAAAAAAATTTCCATTAATATTTATTATTTATGTATTAAACAACATTTCAACATGTCCGAGTACATGCATATTACGAGTAGTACCAACCAACTTCCGATAAAGCCAAATTTTATCACCAATCTCAAACTGGTTCTTCTTATGAGAAAAGAGCATGGATGTAAAGTACATCCTAATTACAGAATTATGATTAGCAACAACTTCATTCACAGGAACAGCCTTTCAAAAAATTTTGTGACTCTTGAGAAGTTCTCTTATATGCGATTCAAGCAACAATAACATGGAATCTTGCCAAATACACGCACGTGTAATGTTATGTTCCCTTGCCTACCTCGAATGAGAAATTGCCACACTAATGATGAGCCAGAAATCGGAGAAAGAGAGGCCCAGCATACTACACTGAAGAGATAAAAAAAGAACTGGTATAGGAGTAACGCGATGCGGTCGGCAGCTAGATCAGTTACTGCTGCTACAATGGCAGGTTATCAGGATTTAAGTGAGTTTGAACGTGGTGTTATAGTCTGCGCATTAGAGATGGGACATAGCATCTCCAGGTAGTGATAACATTTGGACGTTTCCGTACGACCATTTCACGCGTGTACCGTGAATATCGGGAATCCGGTAAAACATCACATCTTCGACATCGCTGCGGCCGGAAAAAGATCGTGAACGAACGGGACAAACGACGACTAACTTGAATCATTAAACGTGACAGACGTGCAACCCTTTCTCAAATTGGCGCAGATTTCAATGCCTCCTCTATACCTTCAGATATTAGTCGAGTCCATGTCACGTCATCTTGCGGCACTTCTGCATGCTCGGTGGGGAGGGGGGCTACACGATATTAAGCAGGTGTACTAGTTTTTTTGGCTCTTCAGTGTGCAAAGCAACGCTCTCTTTGTCGTCAGATATTGTCACTGCTGGCATCGTGTATAAACCCCAAGTTAAAATATTTTTCCCATGACCATAAAAAAAATTATGACATTTCTACAACCGAAAAAAATTCTAAAGCCTACTGCATACTTGCAGGTGTCTTGATCCGATGTGATGGCTTGCAGTCGTGTATTGTATCCAACTATCGACAGGGCCACCGGACTTGTTTGTGGTTTCTGTGGAGCATAATTTACCCTCCGGAAGAATGGGCTCCAGCACGAAAAGTCGTGGGTGCATAACCCGTACAGAGATGNTGTGGAGCATAATTTACCCTCCGGAAGAATGGGCTCCAGCACGAAAAGTCGTGGGTGCATAACCCGTACAGAGATGCACCGCAGATCTGCGAGCGGTGTGGTATCACCATCAACCGGAAGGACGATTTTCACAAACACCTTCGTAGCTGTAAAGCGAGATCTGACAGACAGCAACACTTAACTGCAGGTTTTGCAATGTCGCATTTACGCATATAAGCCATGCAAGACGACACGAAACGAACTACCATTTCAACCCAGATAGACGCTCGTATCCTTGCAGAGGATGCGGCAAGGATTATACGAGGGCAGATAAATTAAGAGAGGACATGACAAAATGTAATGGAGCACCCACTCCTCCTGACAAATGTCCACGACTCGACGTAGCTCACCAACAGCCCGTAGCTCCAATTCCACCTGCCCAAACCTCGCGACCAAGAATCGTCGCAGGATCTTGACTGTTAAACGCGAATGGGTTCCTGGAAGCTGTAACAGTTTTTCGATGCAATTTTAAAACATATATTACGCACGACGAGAGCGGGTTTGGCCAAAGATATTTGTTTTTTTTTTTTGTTTTTTTGACATAAATTGAGAAAAATATCGTTAGACAACTCACCAAAGAAATCTAGTAGCAAGGACCCCTAAAATTCAACGTTTGGTTGTAATGCAATTATATGAAACCAAGGCCATTCGAAGAAGGCACTGATAAAAACACCTTCGAAAAAAAAATTTGGCGATATTCGAGTCTAGCGATATCAAGAAGGCAGTGCGAAATAGCATGGAAAACATATGCCAAGAGGAGGAAACGTATGTTTCGAGGGGGTCCGGGTGGAGATTACAATCAGTCAATCAACCTGCAGCTGCGTGTCATCAAGCCAGACCCACTTCGCACATCGACCTACATCGAGCTGCGAGAATTGCTAAGAAACAGGAAGGTCGTAATCATTCCGAAAAAAAAAAAAAACGACCACATGTGTTTCAAATAGGCCGTTCTGGCAGGTTTTGTGGAAGGGAGAAACTGTCAGCAAATCGACCACCGCTTCAAACCCCTAGAATAAAAATTTGAATTTTCCGGCCTCGAATTCCCGACCCCGTTCTGACATATAAACATTTTTTGGGGAAATAACACTGGGGTTGCCATTAAATTAAATAGCGTATACAAATTTTGAAGATCTACCCTGCATGTGTGGCTCAAGAAGAAAAGAAACCAGCACATCGACCTCCTCCTTCTGACCAAAGATAGGAGCATTCATACTTTCATTATGAATTTTGAGCATTTGTTGAGATCGCAGCTGACATCCCACAAGGAAAAATCCATTTAAGGAAACGCTGCTGCACCTATTATCATGATTTCTCACAAAATTCCAGGCTGACAAGGCAGCAGTAACTGGAAAAACACAAAAAAAACTGCAAAGAGAATTTCCCACTGCGTGCNTTAAGGAAACGCTGCTGCACCTATTATCATGATTTCTCACAAAATTCCAGGCTGACAAGGCAGCAGTAACTGGAAAGAGAATTTCCCACNGCAGTAACTGGAAAAACACAAAAAAAACTGCAAAGAGAATTTCCCACTGCGTGCTGAAATGCCACAGCCAGGTAAATACAGACATGCGCCCATTTTGAAATGTAAGAACTATCACCACATTATTAAATTTCCCATCGTTGTTTACACAGATTTAAGGCCATTTTGAAACCGATTCACTCGTGTGAACCGAACCCCAGTCGTGTATAGACATACGCCTATCAGAAGTATGAGACATACAGCTTCTGCATTTATGTTCATGTGGACAACGACGTAATTTCCGCAGCACTAATATTTATGCTGACCCAGGGCCACATTATGTACAAGAAAGGTGCCGAGAATAATTTAACGGAAGCAATTGTAGATATTGGCAATAAAATAAAAAACTATTTACCCTAAATCAAAGCTGATGGAGCCACTCACCCCTGCAGAAAATACCAGCTATACCAGAGCGACGAGCTGCTGCTTCTGTGCTGCTCAATTCACGCACGAAAATAAGAAGGTGATTGACCAAGTCTATTTCACCGAAAGTACATCGGCTGAATACAAACGAGGAGTTACAGCAGTGGACAAGAATCCCCCACAACACACTACAAGCCGTCACATTGACATAAAACTGTCCTTTGCATATTTTACAACTCATATGACATCACATCAAAATTGTTAAATATACCGCTTTTGTTTGATTAATTTAATTTAAATTTATGAAATAATGACCATAATAAAAATACTTGTAACCTATAACTGGCAAGCACAGAGCAGGGAGGATCAAGGCCTTTACACAACTGAACAATTGAAAACTTTAACACTTGTCAAGTTTCCGTTACTTTTACGAATTCGCCGATACACAGCACAAACGTAAAGTCAAAGTTCAGACGAATGAAATTCGAATTTACTATGTTCGTAAAACGTAAATATATATATATATTTATTTATAATATTTATTCCATTATATATTACAGGAATATAGTTAATATACCTGTTGTTAAAATAAGCCATTGCCTTTAAATTTAAATTCATTTACTAATTGAGTTGTTCACTCATAAGTAATAATTAATGCGTGTCTTAGCACAACAATTGTCTGCTATTTTATTATATACATAGTGGATTTTTTTTTTGTAATCAGTCAAGATTATTATTAACTTGGTTCAAAATGTCGAGGCAAATATTCCTGTACGGTAAACAAATACATGTATTCCACCTAACATCTGATTGATTCAGGACAAACTGGCTGCTTGAATTTGATTTCTAGTTTCAATTTTTCAAAACATTTAACTTCGACAGTTCCATTGTGTCAAGNCAAACTGGCTGCTTGAATTTGATTTCTAGTTTCAATTTTTCAAAACATTTAACTTCGACAGTTCCATTGTGTCAAGCTTGATAGGAAACTATGTGTCAATAAACATTCGTACAGTAAAAACTTAAAACCACGTGCTTAAGTTTTCAAATGTGAAACGGCTTTATAGTGACAAAAGATGAAAAGCCTTTAAAAGTAACATCTAGTGGGCGGGTCTGCAACAATTTCAAGCGAATTGTCATTGCCCGGCGTTTAAATTAAACTGTCTTATTTGGTTGGAGAGAACTAAAAATTGGTACTGCGAAGTAAGTACTTTATGTATTTTAATTAAGGGACAGAAATGGGATAAAACATTAGAATTTAAGTAAGAAACTTTGCTTACTTTCAGTAATGTAACCATTAAAATATAAATCTGGGAGACTGGGTATTTGTATGAGTTGTAGTGTTTGGCTCTTCCATGAATTTGCCATTTTACGATTGCAACAGAAATTTACATTTAGCTTGAACACAAAATTACGAAGAATAAAACGTGATAACGTTGTTGGCCACATTAATACTCAAGATCAAAATTTACGAGAAAAAAAACGGAGTGTAAAAAATGTATAAAAATTACGGCCACAATAGTAAACACACAATTATAAAGAAAGAAGACGTCAAGTTGTTGATAACGCAAATGCTTTAAAATGCAAGATAAACTAATAATACCCCACAAACAGTTAAACAAATAATGACAGTAGGTACAAATAAACACATAATTAACTACATATCTCCCTGGCGCCAGACACTGTTACTACTGCTCCACAGCGTTACTTCAGTTTCTGACACAAGTCCTCCAATACTGCACACAAAAAAAAAAAATCAACACTATGGTTTAATTAACCATTTCCGAAACAAGCAAATGGGATTTAAAATAAGCAATATTTTTTTCGGTTCTATATTTCTGTTGGTTGAGTTGAGAAAGATGAGAAATTTGATCGGCTCTTAACAGCGAGGTATTGAGAGCCTAAGATGGTGAAGTGAGGTGATAATAGAGCAGCGTCGGATTGCCAGGGAGGGGAAAACGGGAGTTCCCTGAGAAAACGCGCCGACCAGTGGCATCGTCCGGCACGATACCCAATTGCGAAAAACCGNGGGAAAACGGGAGTTCCCTGAGAAAACGCGCCGACCAGTGGCATCGTCCGGCACGATACCCAATTGCGAAAAACCAGGGATTGAACCCGGTTCACCTTGATAGGAAGCGAACAGTCTAACCACTCAAACACCGAGGCCCCAAATTACTATTGGTATGCCCGTATGTAATACATCAGGCGGGGATCAATAACAATCTGTTTGTGCTATGTTANGCCCCAAATTACTATTGGTATGCCCGTATGTAATACATCAGGCGGGGATCAATAACAATCTGTTTGTGCTATGTTACTGATAGCAGCTGTTTTTGAGACTACGGAATTGAGTCTCAATAGTGAATTATACCTCCCACGCGCGAAGGACTTAGCTAATTGGACGCTGTTTTCTGCTTTGTGAAGTGTAGATCATTAAAGTCACTTAAAAGCTGTTCACGGTTAACGGATCAGTTTTGAAATAAACCTTCAAAACATGTCACTTCCACTACATGCATGTATTTTCACAGGAACACTGAACGACATGCGACCAGTAGAGTTGGTAGCGACGGACGGAAAGAAACGTTGAATTAACATTGAATTAACATAACATTGATTTAACATTTGTGAATACTGAAATATTTTATTTTTTTTGACGTTTATTTAATGCATAGCAGTGTAAGAGTTTGCAAATCTGTAAAATACATTTCTTCCTTTACAATTACAACGTTTTACTTGAACATCGCATGAATAAAGTGACAAGGGGCATGGCGATGTTAATTTTTCATATGCCAGAAGAACACACAACGTGTAAATGGGTAAACCTTAACCATGGTTTAAAAAAGTTTTCAGTTTACCGTTAACAGGCTTTACGATTCACCGTCCCATATATAGTAATCTGACTGAAATGTTTATAGTCTACAATTTCTAGAGAAAGAATATTACCAACATATTTCCACTTATATTATTTTCTCATCAGAAGAAACAACAAAGTTTAGTACTAGAAACTTTATTTTAGGCCTGAGACGGGAGAAAAAGATCATTCCATACCATTAATTCTTTTACTGCCAAAANGTACTAGAAACTTTATTTTAGGCCTGAGACGGGAGAAAAAGATCATTCCATACCATTAATTCTTTTACTGCCAAAATATTAACTGATAATTAAAACTGAATATCGAAATTTCTAATGCCGTTTCCGATTATTGAAGGTTATTTAAAACATTTTGCTAGCAGTCCTGTATTAACTCCATCGTCAGATAGACGATAGTTCTAATGGGGCAAAAAATAGAACTGNAACATTTTGCTAGCAGTCCTGTATTAACTCCATCGTCAGATAGACGATAGTTCTAATGGGGCAAAAAATAGAACTGAAACTGTTGAAGCTTTGTTTGAAAACCATATACGGAATTTCGAGAACTTTATGTTAAACAAATTAGGCGCTCTGGGAACCAACTAGAAATTGCCTTAATTTCAATTCTGTTTTTTGCTGAGTGAAAATATCTCAATAATATCTACTTTAACATTAGACTCAAAGTTTATTTTTCAAATTCATAATCTGATTAATTATACTTAGAGTATATTGAATGCTTAAAATATTGTTTCATTTATCCTGGAAGTACAACTGGTAAGTTTAGGCACGTATAATGCAACGAATGTATACATTTTTGTACAAATATAGTACACTCTGGACGTTTCTTTTTTAATTTACGGTTAGTTTAAACATACTTTACATACGATAAATAAATCTGGCTATAGTCAAAAATTAAAAAGTATTTACCAAGTATGGAGCATGATTCATTAAAATACAAGAATAGAAAAATCTTGCATGAATGTACGTGAGCATATCTACACACACACTTCCGGGCAGAGAAAAAAAAGTTGTAAATTCAGCTAGCTGTTGTCCATTGGTAGTATAACAAAAATACGTGACACAGAGGATGTTTTAGTCTCACAGATGGAGNCGTGACACAGAGGATGTTTTAGTCTCACAGATGGAGACAAGAGAGCTCTGAACACGTAGCGAGGGCACAGTTCATTGACGGTGTCGAGGACATGCAACCCTTCCGTATGCCGAGACGTCAACAGCGGGCAGCATATCGACAAACGGAAGAATTTAATCGAGTTTGTACAGTTGGGCTGCACTAGACCGTTTGGGCCTTGATAAGAATAGTGTCTAATATGGGCCGTTATATGAGCACAGTAGAAGGTAGTACTGGAGCGTGAACACACGAGGGCAGTACATCACATAGGCTAGGTTCTGGTTCAATACGTTGATTCTGATAGCTGTGAGGCCTACGCCGCGATATGGAAATGTTACAGAGGACTATCCGCCGGGAACTGAACGAGGGTGAACTTCAGTTATGGTTTTTCTCTGCACCGACTGACTTTGTGTGGGGCCGCGGTGGGTGGTGTAGCAGTTAGACTATTCGCCTCCCACTAAAGCGAACCGGGTTTAATTCCCTGCGAGATCACCTGGATTTTCGCATGTGCGAAACGTGACGGACGTTGCAGTTGGTAGGCGGGTTTTCTCGGGGATCTCCCGTTCCCCGCCCCCTTTTTTTCATTCCGCCGCTGCTCCATTCTCCCTTCGCTTCACCCTAATCAGCTTTCAAGACCACGACGTTAAATGCCACCCAAACCTCTTCACCCACACTCACCCTTCCTTACTTCATTTCGACCTCATTGGCGTTTGTGCGCTGACCAAATTATATAAAATGCCTTTGACGCAACATCATCACACATCACATTTGCAACGGTGCATCAAACGTCGGGGGCAAGGGCATTAATGGCGTCGCGGTGTTTTTTTCCGACAAACCACGCTTCTTTCTGGGAGTTGACGATGGTACCAGGATCAAAAACCGCAGTGCTAAACACATATTCAGGCACGCCATAAAGCTCTTACGCCCGATGTTATGGCTTGGGTTGCCATCAGTTACGACATAAAAACAAATATTGTATTTGTGCAGTGCATGCTATCGGGACCCTCTTCATGTTACCGATGTAGAAGTTCTCCATTTCCTACCATCTTTACGGCGTACTCCTGGCGGCATTCTGCAACACGTCCCGCGGTCTCTCTGCAACGGACCTTACGAGGTAGGTACGGAAGTCATACCTTGTTAGACGGAAACTCCACACCTGTCGCCATTTGACGTGTATGGCACCCACTAGTCGTCGCCTCTTCTAGCACACTCGCCCCCGGCACGTGGTGGAAGAATTGAGGAAACAACTGCACGCCACATCAAGTGGCCGCCTGTATTGCTTGCAAAGGAGGCCAAACTCCACGATAAATCTCGAGTTGTACATTTCGAGAAAATGCTCCCACATTAGCCAAATCACTGTGTGAGCATACTGAAAGAGCACACGTGTTAATTTTCCCTGTACATATATCGTAGCTTTTCTACATTGGTTCAGGAAAGAGTCAAATACATAGTGAGTTTTCCAACTATCTTAGTAGTAGTTCTACATTTAAACATGCACAGAAAAAAGTCTAATGTTGTTGCAACAAGAATTTACTATTGTGGCATTTCTTTAACCGTTTATGTTGTGAAATTAGAAATGTTGTGACAAAGGTATTAATGTAAACAATTTACAAAATTTTATATTACTATTTTGCTAATATACTGTTGAGGTATAAATAATTAAGCCTCTAAGTAATGTTGCCGCAACTATACGTTGTATTACGCTAAAAATAACAGGAAGAACATAACATTTTTTGTTACTGCGACGTTAAAGTAATGGCCAGCCAACACAATTTTACACTGACTTGACGTTGTAAAATGGTATAGGAGAACTCGGGGTGGAACGGGATATACTTAATGTTTAACCATTTTTTTTTTAAATTGGGTAATTACACAAAACACCTGATAAAGATATAAAACATAACTTTATATTGTTAAGAATCACATGTAACATGATAAGTACTTATAACTAAACACATAAGATTTTTTAAATATTTTTTTCAAAAAAAGTCTGCAAATTTCCCGTTCGGCCCCACATACGGGGCAGAATGGGATAGGTTTTTAAAAATAAATTCTATTACTAAAAAATTATAAAAACAGTGGAATTTACTGCCTTAAACCTACAAATTGACATTTATTAGTTGGCAACTAATATTAAACACATAAAAGTCATAAAAAAATTATTTCGGTTAAAAATTAATGTTTTTTTATGATGAAAAAAACCATAATTTTTTTTTTTTTTGAAATAGACAGAAAAATGATTTTTTTTGTATATCCATCAAAAACTACACTTCTTGTCCTCGCAATGTTCACAAATTAAAATTTCTTCATCATCTTCGCTGTCTATGTGAGCACATGAGTTGTGAGTCTATTTGTAGCATTTCTGGCAGGCAACCCATCCTTCATTAGAAACGGAGTAACATTCCCCACAGTACAGACACTCTTCATCTTCTTTGATTTTTTTGAACACTTTGATTTCTTAAAGAGAATTTTTCTAATTAACTTTTCTTTAGTGGCAGTTTTTGGTCCCCTCTCTCTGTTTTTGCGCTCTTTCACTTTTTCTTTTTCATTTTTTTTGGCAATAGCGTCCTGCAGCTCATTTTTGTAAGGAGAATCTGTTAATATGACGGTTTTTCATTTTTTCCTTGAAGTCCGCTTTGTATTTTGCTTGATTAACGGAATCGGTATCGAAGATTCAAATGATGTCTGAAAAGCTGATGTTTCTTGAGAATTTGCATAAATTCTCGGAGAATCTTGTTGCCACGAACTTCCAGGTTGTGGTTCATTACTGAAGTTTCCTTGGTTTTTTGTCTTCTTGTTTGGTGGCTCTGTGGACACGGGAGAGTCTGTTGTCAAATCGTAATCGTGATCATCAGTAGACATTTCAGCGGAACATTCATTGTTTTCCAATTGAATGTCAGTTGTCGCAGAAGGCAGGTAGTCTGCGTCTGAAAAAACCTTTAGATCCGGTGCCCAAATCCCCGTTTTCCTAAAGCCATTTATAGCGGTTAACATTGTAGCAGCGTGTAGAAATGATGCACCAAAGATTGTTGATATTTGAAAAAGTGTAACAACTTTTTCTGGAGGGCTTGTAAGCCATTTTCTGACTTCTTCACCGTACTAAAGACTAAGGGGCTTGAAAAAGGTTACATCTAAAGGTTGCAACTTATGAGAAGCGTGAGGCGGTAAACAAAGAATAACCACACCATTTTCTCTAGCCATTTCAAGCAGCTTCAGATATTTGGTATAGGTCGAATGTCCATCCACAATGAGAAGAACAGGCGATTCTTTTGTGGCTTTTGAAAACTCAATAAACTTTGCATAACAGACTAGAAATAATTCAGTAGTCATCCAACCTGAAGGATGAACTTCACACCAGCCTCCTGAGGGTAAGCATAGGTCAAACTCTTGTTTTTTCTTCATTCTTGGGAAAATACGCATTGGCGGCATGTATAACCCAGATGCCGACATGCAAACCTCCGCTGTCACTGTTTCTCCGCGTTCAGATGATGTTAGAGCCCCTAATTGCTTTTTTCCCTTCAGAACTATTATTTTAAACTGACTTTTTGGATTAACCGACACGCCGGTTTCATCGCAGTTGAAAATTTTGTCAGCAGTTAGCTTGCACTTATCAATAACTTCGTTAAGAAGAGAGTTAAACTTTGAAACTGCGACCTTATTAAATCCCATAGCTCGCGCGCCACTTGTATTTTCTGGAGTACGAATAGACAAGCTTGGGTGCCTATCAAGAAAACCTACAATCCAATCCTGCCCAGCTAGACAAGTTTCTTTGTTAAATCTGTGCTCTAACCCATTTTTGTCTGCCAACTCATAGGCTAATGACCTAAGATCTTTCATAGTTAGACCAAAAAGCCTACTTTCCATTGTCTTTAGATATGATACCAGTTCTTCTTCTTGTTCTGGGGTAAACACATTTTTATATTTTCCATTAGATTTATCAACTTTATAGTCAGGATTGTCCCTAGCCTTTTTTACATATCTTTCAAGAGTCGACTTTGGCACATTAAATTGGTTAGCAGCCTTTAAAAACCCCATTTCAGATGACAATACGGCTGCCATAGCTGATTCCATCGCTTGGATATCCCATTTTTGCCTGTCCGTCTTCCTATTGTACGTTCGGACCATCTGGAATAACAAACAAACATTTTTACAAACCTATTCACGTCAAAATATGACGGGGCAGAACGGGATACTATCCCGTTCTGCCCCATCCCGTTCCGCCCCCATAGCACTTTTTAGGTTATGAGTGTTTGCTGAACTGAAAACCTGACGTATTTATACTTACTACGCGCGTATCTTATAGCTAATGACATGCACTATAACGATAAATAACACACATTAGTGTTGAATTAACGGTTAGAAGTTTACATTATATTGAAATCAGCTAAAAGTTACAAAACACGCGTCAGAAAACCACGAACACTCGGTTAACTCAGAAGGCTGTGTCAGAACTGGTCAAAATGGCTGCCGAGTCTTCTCTACCGCCTGTAGGCTTATTTCAATGTATCTCCGCTAGTCTCTAGCACTCTTCAGTCGAAGAAAGTGCCCTATCCCGTTCTGCCCCGCTATCCCGTTCCGCCCCGAGTTCCCCTATATCAAACTACAATTATGATCATGCCAAGCCTACTTTGCAGTGATTCATATATAGACAGCATTTTATGTGCGGTAAGAAATCATGTGTTCCAGCAAAGAAAGCGTTTTTACAGCGTGGTTTTGACAACCAGATATTTTCCACTGTTTCTTGGTGGGGCTAAAATAGCCAATAATTTGTGTTGTTGGGTTTGCCTACGGGTTAGTGATTTTTCACTATTTCGGGTTTAGAGTGTACTGAAAGGGAACTTTTCTTGTTCCTGTACACACGCTCAGGGGTATAAAGTAATATACAATTATTTTTGGGAGATTTTTAAGAATCATTTCGAATTCTGTAACATTACTGTAAACCCATTTGGCTGGATTTTCTAACAGAAAATGATATACGCCTACTGCATGTTTGAAAGTCTGGAACCAAATATTACATCATGCACAATACCACTTGACAAACGTCTGCACACTAACCCACAACAAAATCGCTTTTTCAGGTCCGAACGCTTTTATTACAGCTTAACTTTCAGAGCATTCCTTGAAATTCCTGCGTTGCTGAAGAACAATTTAAACGATAATTGAATTGAAAATGGCTTATTAACATCCCCCGGTGTTATACCTGAAAGCTTATCAGGGGACGGCTGACAAACTAACTTATTATCTATCTTAAACTAACACCAATGATTTACCAAGGGTTCGAACCCAGAACCTCACACGCCGCAGACCGGCGGCGCACCATTCGACTGCGCCACTGGAGGTCGACTTTTAAACGTGAAGAAGTTCATCTTATTTATTCTTACTTAATCATTTATAAGTTGTCGCTGAAACTGAAAAAGTTCCAAATAACGCGACTATTTTAAGACATGTGAATTAAGTCTTTTTGCTTAATTTAGTTCTACTTGTTTTAAAATCATTCTTAAAATATAAGCATATTGTATCTTACTATAATAAAATATTTTTCAAAGAAGAAAACAAATGCATGTCATAAGGTGAGAGAGGCACATGGGAACATCTGTATTCACTTTAGTGAATTACTAAGAAACTATATTTGTTTCTAAGCAGACGCCATTGCCGATTCTTTACACAGGCTGATCCTCCGAGTCCTGGGGTTTATAAGGTTTATCGACCAGTCTACCGTTTTAAATATCGATATCGATCCCGATAAGCAGCTTTCCTACCGATAGGAAAAAAAAATACAGACAAGTCTTTAAAACAATATTCTAAGCACGCTATCGTTACTGTAACTTACATAAATTTCGAATCACAGTATGGGAACTAAATGAAGCTTAGACCAGCTCTCTAGCCTTGAAAAGCAGTTTACGTGTGCCAAATATGCATGTATTTCTGGAGCATTAAGTATTTCAACATGAAGAAAGAGAACTTCAGTTTATCGATATCTATGAAACCGCTTTAGACGTTTTAAAATATAGCCTTTGGTAGGGCGGTACGTTTCGTAAAGTGGAGAACGTCGCGTTATCAAGGCGCTGGTTCAATCTCCCTTTCGGCCGTTGGTATTACTTCTTTTTGTGACAAAATAATTACACTTAATTTATTTTGCATCGGAATAATTTTTTTTAAAGAGAAAACAAGAAAATTTTTAACGCAAATAATAACATCAATCCAACACAAGATTGGTTTTGCCTCAACATACACACCACTTTAATGTTGACAGTACAGTAAAGAGGTAGTAACGTCTTACAAAAGTACGTAATGTTTCATTTATATTAATAGTTTAACAGTGTATTACATTAACACCAACATTAGTTACTGACGGCTCACAGATAACAAAGATTTACTGTAGTAGTAATATTAATACTGTTGGCACAACATTGGACTTTTTTCGATATATATGGTAAATTTCCATACAGTGAAGAGAAAAGAGATTTGGGCGGCTCTTAACAGCAAGGGTTTGAGAATTCTATTCTGTGCATAGGTTAAAAACTCATTCTTCAAATATTAAATTTTCATTTAAGAAACATACTCTCGGAGAGCTGTAAGTCAGTATCTGGGTATTTGCGGAAAATACCGTCATAGGAAAAGGGAATTTGCAGGAATTTCGTTTGAACTAACCGCAAGCCCCCGCAGAAATATCTGTATCAATAAAATAATGGTCGCTTACGTCACAAGTACTATAAAAATTGTGCTTGTGTAAATAAGAATGTGATCATATTTCTATAATTTCCTTCATTTCAGACTTTAAAGTAATAAAACGAAATTAAATACATTATAAACACTCTTAAATACATATAGCGTTTTTAAATAAATTTTCTGCAAAAACTACTATATATTTAGTTATTGCGATGTACTTTTCTGTAGCATCTAGATGTACAGAACAATCGCCCCACTTCCATTTTTCTAAAAATTAACATTATAATATTCTACGAGATGATTTTTTTTTTCGAAAGCCTTTTCCACTATAAGCAACTTTCTCCTAAATAAATAATCATATAAAAAGGACTCAGTTCAAATCTCCACGGAATAGTAATACATTAAATGTTACTTGTACGCTATGTTGTAAATAATATGGTATGTTGAAACATTTTTATTTTTTGTAAAAGTTGTTTTTTTCTCTCACAGATGAGTAACAGAGCACTAAGTCATTCCGCCCGAAAAGGCTGTATAAATGTGGCACGGCCCGGGTTTATTCCATGGATGATCCAGTCGAACAATTCTCTTTTATAGTATCGTGATTGTACACTGCACAATGCAGGCTGTACGCACGTCCTCTATCTTGAATAAATTTTAGCACCCACTCGAAGTGCAAGGGGCCGGCTGTAGGGGTGGGGCCGCAACCCCTAGCCAGTCATGGAGGGGAAGGTATATTAGACTCGCATAGTGAGTCACGAGTATGGAAATTTCTTCTTTTTTTTTTCCTTCGTCTCTTTTCAGTTACTCCAAACTCCCCTATTCTATTCCCAGTTCCTCCTTGTCTTTCTTTAATCGTATCCGTTCTGGTACCATGATGTCATGTAATATAATTTTAGGAAGATTTTCATTGCGGTCTGGAGCTGCTTATCGTCGCAGATGAGGTAGGAAACATTATATTTGCTTCGTAAAGTTTCACCTGGCAGTTTTGTCGAAGAATGTTATACATTAACCACCGGAAAACCTTAAACGGCTATAGTTTTCAATATTTCGCTCATAGCTGAACAATCTAAATATGGTTACTTCGCATATGGTGTACATCGGCCATAAATGATTAGTTGAACCATTTTATTGTTAATAACTTCTTCTAGACCGAATTTATTGCTAATTCATAAATATTTCCCGACAATATGGACCACCAGTGGCAAGCTGTTCTTACACATTACAATGTTTACCATGGATTGTTTTAATAGTCTCATCCTAAATACTAACTACTACAATGAATTATGGGAAAATCAGTGATTGTGTTGCGGACACAAGAGCTAGATTCTACAGTTAATCTAGAAGGCACCCTGTGTAAATGTTGGTTTCTCTGTTCGGGGCAGGCTTAACTTCTCGTCGACAGTGAAGTCGTTAGCGAAGGAGCCAGGGGGTTTATTCAAAGTTTCTAGAAACGCAGCTCCCGCTCGTGAAATAAAGATTATCTTAATATTTCCGGTGCTTGGTATTCCAAGTTAAAGATGACTTCTCTATTCTCGTGAGAAAACGATCAAGAGCACTCGATAGCTAATTTGTTGTTGAATGCTGCTTTCCCGATCAGCAAGTTCAGTCTCAACATGGCAAGTGAGCGCGGAGGCCGTATTTATTGCAGGCTGGCATATATGTTATGCCTTCATCCTTAAACATAGTATAGGGCTATAACATGTAACCAAATATAACACACGTATACCATTATTAAATGAATTTTATAGTACTAATGCATTTAAGAAGGCACGCTGGGCTGTACCTAGTTGGTAAGTTTAGAAATGGCCGAGTGGATAGCTCATGTCGCGCTGCTGTTGCTGCCAGATAAAATCTTAGGTTTCGGGTTCAGAGCTTGGCTGACAATTTTTTTACTTTTCATAATAATGGTGGAAACAATTTTATTTATATGTGCAGTAATTATACGTGAAAACTGGGCAGCTCCTACCTTGTTATGAATAAATATATAGGATATATGAAGCACTATACTTCACTAGTGGTAACGTAAATACGTGTCTTCCTGCAATAAAAAGTTAAACCCTTTTTGTTATTAAGATTGGTTGTTTAGGTCCAACTCAATTGCCTTGGTAAATGTACATCATATTGAAATTTATTATTGTATCTTTTAAAACTGAATTTTGTGTACCGTCTTCTATACATTTCGTTGAAGTACGTCACATTGAAATTTATTGAAATAAACTGTTAGATAGGACTGCTATTTTACGAGTATTTTAATACTAGTGTAGATATATTCTGTTAAAACGAGTGTTGTTTTCAAGTACCAACCTGTGTATACGGCATAGTAGCCATTCAACATGTCGCCATTTTGCTCAGCAAATAATCTAATCTTACGAAGAGATAGTGGCCACGTCGAGAAATTTCACTTTAAATATCCCACGTTACGCATTTATAAATTGAATAGTGTTTTTTATGTACGGAAAAGAATAAATAATAAATAAATGAATGCAAACATTTCATTATTAACTAACCACTTAAATGGCACATTTTACACAAATAAATTCAATTTTATCATACGTTATTGCACGCACAATTTATGTTCTCATTCGTCATGTTCCTGCTTAAACATACGGGAATTAGGGGAGGAGAGTTGTGGTGGGGCTGTCTTTAAAACCCGAGCACTGCCGTTCGTTACTGCTTCGTAACAATAGTGCACTTACAATTACGTGTTATACAATTGTCGGTAATGTGGATTGTTTCCTGTCGGTATATACGCTGTTAATCGGGATCAATATCGAAAATAAAAACGTTAGACTTGCCGAGGTACTGAATAAACCCCTTGGTCTCGGATTGTCGGTACAATATCTCAGCAAAAGTCTTTGCAGTAATTATAGGTATGCTTAAAAGAAAATTTGTGCTCTGAAAAACAGCTGTGATTAATTAATATGTAACTACCAAATCTTTAAAAATTACATTTACTACAAAAGAATAAACCAGTAGGACGTATCTGAGACTCCAACCCGGATACTCCGTGTTACTAGCCAAACTCCTTGTACTACACGACGACCTAGTTCTATTGTATTCACCCTACTCTAGATAGATAGTCTATATCAGTTAGTAACAGGGGCCAGAAAATAATGTCACCTCTTGGAGAGAATTCAGTTTAGAGATTTGGAGAAGCACTGAACTTCAGAATAACATTAAACGTTTGCTGGAGGAATGTTCATTTGTTCAGCTACAGTTTCTTACTGCATAATATATAGATTTATAAACGTTTTCTTCGGGGCAACAGTAACGTACAGAAAACTCAAATGTACGACAGAAAACATTTAATATCACTAAACCGTTACCTTCGGTACGAAGTTTTTTCTTTACTCTGAACAAAATCAGTCAATAAAATTCTTATTTCTTGGCTTTAAAGTTAAATAATATTGCCATAAAACATGAAAGGAAGGCTATTAAGAGAATATTTATTAACAGCAAACCTGTGATTATCTAAACTTCTCTTTGAATTAAAGCAAAAATGCGATACTGTTAACAAAACAGCCTAAAAGAAATGGTTTTCTTTTGCGCAGAGAAATATATGGATGGATTTTATTAGTGTGCAACTGCGTGCGGCGAATTAATAACTGCTTTATTGAATTTTGCCTAATCAGTACAAAAAACATAATTCTGACAGTTACAGTTGGTAATGAGCTTACGTACATAATTTATGCCGAAAGCATCGTATAAAGTTGTTATCTAAGGAAAAACTGAATAGCCTCAGTACAACATTATGCAGTGGCAGAGCCTACAGTATTGAAGTAATAAGCAGCACAATGAACATACTCTGCCGGAGGACCATGGATTGTTATCCTTACTTGAAGTCCTGATTAAGTTTCTGCCCTATTAGTCACTACGTAGTAGCTCTGACAAACCAGATAGCAGTCGTTTCTTTGGTGGAGCATCATTAATAGAGATATGACGGTCAGCTGCACCTAAGTGGTTTTTTTAATATAGTGAATGTAGAGTAATGGAATTACTTTAAATGTTTCCAGTTCAACCTAAGCGTTTAAATTTAGACGATAATTTTGAAAACTATCATAGTTATTTAAAAAATTTGCTTGCCTCAGCTTTCAGATGTTTATTTGCTGCTCCCTCGGACGATGATAAGAGTGAAAAAATGTTAAGAGGTTTTTCCTCTGGACTCTTTCAGTATTTATAAATTAGCCATAAGTGAATCAATAACTGTGATGAACACTCCGGTTTTGAAATGACCTCTCTCATCACGCCACTTCCTATTCTGGACAGTACCATTTGGAATTAGGAGCGCTCCGGTTACATTTCATTCCGTGATAGTGGTACCGGTCCTCAGCGGACTTGGAGACTATTCCACCTTAGCTAACCTGGACAGTACTATAACGGGCGGATACGTGGGAGGACCATATGAACCACTTGTCAGTACTAGCGACTTGCCATATACGGGCTGACGTGCGCGAAACATTACATTGTGTTGATGGGTGTGTACGTCGTCCTTTTATAACTGTTCACTTTTCCGCCGAATTTCACCTAACTTCATTGTCTATAAAAAAATTAGTAAGGACAGGAAACTTAAATGTTTTGGATATTTCGGATGTTTAAAATTGCGGTCATTTAAATGTTAAGTTTTATGAAATATCCCAGGTAACATTCCACCGTATTGAATTAACATTTGTGTGTGACCAAGTGACACTGAAATAACCAAAGTGTAAATCATTATCATATATGTCCATAATTTTACAAGATAGTTTATAATGAATAAATAAAGGTTTTATTAGGACCATATCTTGCAAATCGTTCAATCAAATCTCACATTATTTTCCTACATATAGTGTTAACGTAGGCAACTTAAATATAAGCTATTTAGAATATCAGAAGTTTATTTTCAAAATAGCGACTTTATATAAGTTTAACATTAGTACTTCATAGCTACCGACTACTGACGTATCAACAACAATATTACTATGCTTTTTAGGGCACTAAATAAACTTTTTCACTTAAATCTTTCGTTCTCTATTTTGAGACGCGCCACGTTAAGAACAAAGCTTTTTCATAAACTTTTAACGAATTCTTAACCAATTTTCGTCAAATAAGGCGCATACAAATAGCTCTTCAGTTTTCCCCTCAAATGTATACACAAATAGCCAAAAAAAACCCATACACCTGCCTAATATCGTGTAGGGCCCCCCGAGCACGCAGAAGTGCCGCAACACGACGTGGCATGAACTCGACTAATTTCTGAAGGTATGCAGGAGGCAATTCACACCATGAATTCTGCAGAGTAGTCCACAAATCCATAGAAGTGCAAGGAGGTAGACATCTCTTCTGAATAGCACGTTGCAAGGAATCCCAGATATGCTCAATATTGTTCATGTCAAGTGATTGAGGTGGCCAACGGCAGTGTTAAAGTCATAAGAGTGTTCCTGGAGCCACTCGGTAGCAACTCTCAACGTGTGGGGAGTCGCATTGTCCTGCTGGAATTGTCCACGTCTGTCGGAATGCACAATGGACATGAATGGGTGCAGGTTATCAGGACAGGATGCTTACGTATCTGTCACCTGTCAGAGTCGCATCTAGTAGTATCAGAGGTCCCATTTCACGCCAACTACCCACTCCCCATACAATAACAGAGCCTCCACCAGCTTGAAAAGTCCCCTGTTGACATGTAGGGTCCATGGATTCATGAGGATGTCTCCATACNACCCACTCCCCATACAATAACAGAGCCTCCACCAGCTTGAAAAGTCCCATGTTGACATGTAGGGTCCATGGATTCATGAGGATGTCTCCATACTCGTACACGTCCATCTGCCCTATACAACTGGAAACAAGACTCGTCAGACCAGGCAACGTGTTTCCAGTCATCAACAGTTCAATGGCGGTGTTGGCGGACACAAGCGAGGCGTAAAGCTTTGTGTCATGCAGTCAACAACGGTACACGAGTGGGCCTTCGGCTCCGAAAGCCCATATCAATGATGGTCCGTTGAATAGTTCGCACGCTGGCACTTTTTGATGGCCCAGCATTGAAATCTGTGCCAATTTGAGAAAGTGTTGCACGTCTGTCACGTTTAATGATTATCGTCAGTCGTCGTTTGTCCCGTTCGTTCTCGATATTCTTCCGGCCGCAGCGATGTCGAATTTAGATGTTTTACCGGATTCGCGATATTCACGGTATGCTCGTGTAATGGTCGTACGCGAAAATCAAAATTTTATCGCTACCTCGGAGATGCTATGTCCCATCTCTCGTGCGCCGATTATAATACCACGTTCAAACTCACTTAAATCTTGATAACCTGCCATTGTAGCAGCAGTAACCGATCTAGAAATTTTTCCAGACGCTTGTTATCTTATATAGGCGCTGTCGACCGCATCGCGTTACTATGATTGGTTTCATACCTCTGTTATTTGCATACGCACGCCTAAACCAGTTTTTTTGGCCCTCCAGTGTAGTATAATTAAAGAAATGCAGAATTTTATATTCAAAACGATGCCTAGTTAAGTTTATTTGATAAAGTCTACTTCAATCAATCCTGGATACAGTGGCTATACTTGTTGTGATCATCAAAATCACTAATTCGTAGCTTTATTTGTTTATCATTTAGAAATAAGATACTATTTTGAAAATAAATCTCTTGTACCATATCTCAATAACAACCTAAACAAAACCCAACTAATTTGTTTCTCAAGACTCGGATGTTAAGACCCGCCGAGAATACTCTCCCGCAAACAAATTTTACAATCAAATCGTTCAATTGGCAGCCGCCTGATCTAAAAAATGTTAAGTGGGCAAGTTACTTAGTTATAGAGTTTTTAATTTATTATACATATTTTTCATGCTTCATCTGTGTAACCATTAAACAGATTGTAATATGCCTTAGCATGGTGGCAGTACTTCTTTTCTACATTCAGCCTAGTTACCGGAGTCCTCTTAACCGGCCTACTTTGTTGAAACGCACATATCAGAAAAATAATGACTAAATATTATTACTCAGTAAATTCACAACCAAGTTCTTTCACACCTGGCATACGAGCAGTAATAAGCTATGAAAAGAAACCGAATAGTATAATAGAGCAGCCACGTTGCTTTTAAAAGCGTGGTTTTATTATTTTATGATTATTCGGAATGTAAGTAGTGTTAAATAAACTGTATTTAAGAAAACAAGTTCCTTCTTAGAAAACACCACATTGCTTTGCTATGTTAACATTTGAGACATACGAATATTACTAAGTTTGCTTGTGACTGGGCTCAACAGTGACAGTATTTACCACAAAGGAAAGTTACATTAATTTACCCCAAAATAAGGCAGGGGATCAAATAATAAATCAAAAAGTTGTATTTTATTACGGTGGCATAAGTATTTGTTTTCTGCCATGCACTTAATTTTTAAATGAACTCTCCATTCTAAACGCCATAAAGTGGTATTTTAGCCGAAGTAATTTTGTTTAAGTATATTTTACGTCGGACAGCTGTTCGACAAGTGTGCAGGTGATGGTGTATCCTAGTTGTGTAACTCCCAGCCAAGTAGAACTGATTCGGTTTTCAAACTCTTAGACATACCTCAATGTTACGGACCTGCATCTTCAATATTCGCTATCTTGCAGCATGGCATATTTTACCGTTCTGTGTATATTCGAGGGGCCGCGGTGGCTGAGCGGTTAGCCTGCTCGTCTCCCACCAAGACGAACCAGGTTCAATCCCCTTCTGGGATTCGTATGTGGGAATCCTGCCAGACGATACCGCTGATCGGCGTGTTTTTTCGGGGTTATCCCTTTTTCCCCACCATTGTATTCCGGCGCCACTCCATTCTCACCTCATTTCACCCCCATGGGCTCTCAAACCCTCGTTATTAAGAGCCGCCCAATTCTCGCAACTCAACTCAACTATACGGAATGTGCATACAAGTACATCTTTAGCAGGGCTTTCAAAAGTGTTTTATTTTTACCAAGAACAGCCTTTAAACTGACTGCGCACGAATGCGATACGTTGCACCTTTTGTTGTAATTTTCTAGACCTAATTAAAATTTGTTTGCAGGAGTCGGAGGGATAGCCTGAAAGTAGAACTTCATAAAAGTAGGAAGTAACCACAACTGGACTATAGTAAAGTATTTTTCCATGCATCCAAGGTAGGATGCCTTTTGGCTGAGGAAACAGTCAAATGCGTGGTAAAGTTCCCAACATTGTGTACAAAAGCGATTTTCAACGTTTTTATATATATTTGCTGCGTAATATATGGTGAGTTTTCCGTATAGTGTGTAGGTTAATAACTCAGGGTACAGTTTGGGAAGTTAACTAATTTTTCTACAATGTTCAGTTACCTTAAAGGATATACATATATATGTGCATGCTGTCTACTACTACAGGCTTGCACAAGACCTGCCACGCGTTCATTTGTATTTGTGTGCAACTAGGACAACAAAAGCAATTTTGCACTTCACTTTACCCCACTGACAGGAGTAATGAATACAGTATGGATTGAAAACGTTTTCTCCCAGCAGAATGCTTACTTCAGATATTTACGACACTAATTTCTATAACGTATCCGTGTTTATCTTAGCAACCAGATATTTAAAAATCAATCTGAAGCACGAAAACCGTTACATTCGACTAAGTTATTCTAAATGCAGCTGCGTGCGCTTCAAAAACCACGAATTGTTTTTCTTCTTTTATGTATTACAAATCTTAATGCATTATATTTACATAGGCTAACACTATTTTGCTAAATATTCCCATAATGAATAAAAGTATATCTTAGGTGAAACACTTCACATAGTACTTACTTACAAATATAGATATAAATGAAACCATAAAATAAACCGTAGGCTCTCTATGCTGTACATCAATTTGTACGCTTATTTGTAAACGTTCTAATTAAGAACATAGCATTAAACTATTATGCACGTTTAGTATCAATGGAGGTTGGGATTCGGGAGCACAAAACTGTGACTAGAAACACTGCCTTGCGACACTGAAACCCAGTGTGAGTGCTATAAACCATGAAAGCCGCTTGCCCGCTACACCCCCCTGTCGTTCGTCACCCCTCAACAGCCTACAAGGGGGCATCAAAGGAAGCCGAGAGAGACCTCATTGCCTCGTCTGCTGTAGGGTAGTTTCTACTTGCATGGGGTACGCCACAGTGGTAGTGAAAGGCCTGTAAACAACGGTTAATTGCTGGCGAGGGCGTGAGCAGCTTACAGCCATTTGATGTACATTCTGTCACGGCCTCGTTTCGTCTTACTTGGACAGCCCAATGTAATTTTTTCCCCCTTTTAATCAAATTAAAATGTGGTGCAAATTTATAGCTTCTCAGGTTTTTGTAGCCACAACGACATCTTGAGTTGATTTGAGTTGAGAGATTTGAGCGGATCTTAAAGAAGTAGATATTGAGAGTCGATGAGGGTGAAATGAGGTGAGTATGGAGCAGTGCCGGAATGCAAGGGCGGAGGAAACGGGAGAACCCTTAAAAAGCCCACCGACATGTGGCATCGCCCGGCAAGATTCCCACTAACGAAAATCCAGGAGTGACCCGGCCGGGGATTGAACTCATTTCGCTTTGTTGGAAAGCGAGCTGTCCAACCTCTCAGAACAACAAGTTGACAAATAAACAAAGATCTAAGTCTTTGCTCAGTATGAATATAATGAAGGTACCTATAATTTTTTTTGTCTAATTGATTAGAATAAGTGCTATGATCTACATATCTACAAACTTCTCGATAAAATAACTAAAAATACAAATATCTACATATTTGAACAATAGCATTGGCATTTATATTATTGAGACTTTTAATGTCCCTATTATTCTTAAAGCCATTGGGTGGATATACTAACGGGTTGCGCGCTGAAATATCATGAAATAACACCTCATAACGCCACTCATACACCCATGGTTCGTACATTATTCGACCTGAAACTCGATATCCTTAGGAAAAATCGTGGCGACTACGGCTGCATACAACAATGATTGATTTTCTTTGAGAGGGTTAAACTTTTCTCCTAACTTAATTCGGCGTATTACACAAATGTGAAACAATAACATTAATAGTTACAGAGATTTTTAAATAGTTCTAAAAAGGGGGAAAAAAATCGTGGGCCTGTACTTTTTCGTGCAGAGTTGAGCAAAATTTTACGTGGGCAGTAAGAAAAGCCATCTGTATTTCACGCAACTTGAAAAGAAATACAAAACGAAATTATTTTATAAATTTCATTATTTTATGAATATATAAATTTTCTTATTATTAATGCTCTAGTCTCTAAAATAACAAACGATTGAAGAGCGAACGTCTCCTTAACAGTTCAGTTAGTTCATATTAAAATTTATAAAATGTCTTAAAACATTCGCGCGTTATTAAGTTATATTGTCATCTAAACACGACAATGGAATCTGGCGCCGAGCATTTTATGCTTTATAGAAAATGCTTACTGAAAACTTAATACACCTAATACCTGATTTGTTGGGTAGAGTTCGTGAAATATTAAGTGAATATATCTTTCATTTTATTTTTTGCACCGTTACGCAAATCACTTTAACTGAAACGCAATATATAAAGGATAATATCATAGAATATCGTGGGCTTATTTTTCGCAAATACGCAAGACGTTTATAGTTTTTCCCATTTATTCTCACACATCAGTTGGAGGCAAGAAACTTGTTGACCCCAGCCTGTTGTATTTATAATATTATACAGACTATGTAGTATTAGTGGAACTTAATAAAAAAATTACGTAACCGTGATAATTCTTCATCAGATATAACTTATGTTATTGTTTCATATTCTTATAACATAGAAATCTTATATCTGCGACCCAATTTTCGAGATCACTGCGATAGTATATGAAATCGTGCAATGAAAAGTTATTTATCCTGCGATTCTCAAGTAAAATCAGTTTCAAATTAAAATAATCCCATTACACTGCCTGCCAATTAAGAGATATGATATTTTGTAAAACTCTTCGGCAAATAACTTAATACTTGATTAACTGCATAAATGTGAGTATAGACAATGAAATACAATTGGATGATTATAGATATGACTTACATAATGATATACGCAACGTGAGTACGAGGAAAGTGAATATGCTTTCTAATTAAGAAACAAGAAGTTTGTAAAGCTGTTCAAATAAAAAGAAAGACGCGCAAATGAATTTTTTGTTTATTTAGGCTACAGGAGGTTTTGGAGGGGATAAAAAGAAAATCCACACTTCCCGTCGATGAAAAGTCAGTTAATTCCAATAGCAAACAAGCCGGCACCTCTGGTTTTCTAATTTTTTTTGTTAGCAAAAGATTGCATTCCAACTGTAACTATATGATTTACAACCTTAAAACACGAGTCAAAAGAAAAATTTTAACACATAAGAAAAAAACAAATTTTACACGCACAACCCGAAAGATGATATCATTCACTTAAATAGCTAACAGTAAAGAAGCTCTTTAAAGAGGCCAGTCAGTCGAATGGACTGAAAACTAGTGTCAGGTTCTGGTAATTATACATAGTCGAGACGTAAGATGTGCATCATCTTTGTTGCACTCGTGCATGAATTGAATTTTTTGTTATTCCGAAAACAACAGATTATTCTAAAAGTTTCGTATCAACATTACAGAAAAAATTTATTCACCTTGTAATGTTATGCATTTGTTTGGTTTTTAAATGTACGTTGTTAATAAATTAACGCTGAAGTGTGTAAACGTATTTTACAATTTAAATGGTACTTAATAGTTAACAAAGGGAAATCCCACAGAATTGTTTTAACTAACAAGAGCAAATATTTAACCAGAACAAAGTGTTTCTACCAAGCTGTTTCTGACGCCGTAAATGTATGTGTAATATCAACGTAAGTTGTTACGCGGAATAAATGCACCAATATTGCAACATATTTGCTCACAAAGTTGGATAACCCTGGGCATTTTTATATTTTTCTAAGATGGCTTCTAAGTACTATCTATAAAATATATCTGACATGCATGGAGTAAATTTGTGCACCACACCCTCTTACCATCGAACATCTGCCAAAAACACGCAAAAAATGGCTTAGGCTGACTGCACTTCGTGTTATCTCATTCCAACAGAAGGTTAAGGAAATGTTTAAGTGGTATTAAATTAAGCACTGGAAAACTTGCAGAAAATGTAATATTCTTAAGAAATAAATGCGTATCCTGTATCTATATATTAACTGCTTGATAAAGTTTGAAACCTAAACTTTTTCACATGTTAAACAGCGTATATTATTCAAAATATGGTTTAATTTTATAAAGTAATTATAGGCTAGTTGAAAACTCTCCGTGTTTTACTGCGCTACGAAGCAGTGAAGGCCTGCAGATGTCTACATCAGTGAAATTCCGCCACCGTAATATTGAGTACGCTGTCACATTTTCCAGATCATATCTTTTCACCTTTTCATGAACCGAGTATATTTTTGTACTCTTTATTTTGCCAGGAGTGCGTTCAGTATGCTGAACAAAAGCATTCTTCTTATCGCTCGAAGGACAACATGTTTACCTACGACTCGGGGCCGGAAGTTCTAAATTGAGAAATCCCACGCAAATATTCCGCATTTCTAAATTGTATGTGAAAATAGTTTTCTGTGGAAATGAGATAATGATTTGGAAATTAAAGTTGCGAGGTCCTTCATTTCGCAATAATTATCCTTAACGCACTAAAAATTGACATCCTTGTTTCCAATTTCCCACTTTTTTCTGCCTCAAATTGATAACTTACTCGAAAGAATAAAAAGCCTATTATTACGTCTGAGAAAAACATTTTTTGGTGTAACGGAAAACGTTTCTTTCACATTTAAAAAAGCGCGAACAATTAATTTTGCTTGACATAATTTGAAACTTTAATAATGGCAATAATGACAACAGCCAACGCAATGTTGTTTTGAGAGATTACAAAAAAGTTTCTGTTTTCGTTGCGCGGGTATTTCAGTTATTATAAAAAAGAAAATTTTTTAATGTGTATTTTATTCTGGAGTAAGCATTGAACACCAAACTGACATTATAAATTTCATGACCCTTGCCACTTACCACATGTCTCTTTGCGGCAATGCGAAGTACAAAAATGTGATTTCAAGAAACGTAACATTGCCCCCAACGTAATTTTTTTTTTCTAGTAATGGTTTAATGTTATATGTGTTGCTCTTAAAGTTTCCTGATGTTACTTTTTGATGTTTGAAAGAAAAAGTCTAGCTTGCGTTGATATCCTAACTGCTACACAGAAACAATAATGTTCTGGTTACAGTAGCGAAGAAAGCTTTCTGTAGATTCGGCATTGTTCGTTCCCAAAACCTGAATCTATAAGAAATACAGAGACTTTCCGTATTTTTTGTGTACGTATCTCTGCTTCATTTTTCCTCATTACGAATCTTGTTTCCGTATATTTACTGTACATTTCTTAAAGTTTGCCGTCAATATACGGATATTTTTAACACTGTTTAAGTGATTAGGGACTAATTGAATGTCACAGAACTCTTAGAAACCACATATTTAGTTACATATGTTACAGAATGATTTTTATTAACGTATTTGATTTAAACCAACGAAGTTATAGGGAAGGAAGTGCCCTTTACATATTAATATTCTACAATTGCTTAACATTACTACTAAAATCGGCATACTCGTCCTTTCTTTCGACTGATTCTTTCCCGGAACTTCGAGATCCAAAGGTGACCTGATAGTAATGGATTTATCGTTAAGAATTACCCAGAGAAATGTTAAAATGTTATCTTGTTGCTTGGTGGTATATCAAGACAAGCAATATAATGTCAGTTTTTAGAGCCATTTTTCACCTTGCAGAATTGAAAATAATTCATATGTAAGTACATACAAACACAACACACGTGTCATCGTTTTTTACCAACTAAACCAAAGTTTATTCCATTTTTATGTAGTTTTATACTAGAACTACTTTTGGATTTGTGAGGCAAGAATATTTGGTAAAAATTCGCAGATGTGTATATTATGTAATGCAAACAATAACCAATAACAAAGAACGTGCATTTGGCTGCTGATCTGCACAGTTTGTGTTACAAGTCCTAATAAAACTGTCTCTGAAAATCGTTCACACTTTCTGGCTATTATCGTTCTTTCAAAGGCCTTACATAAATAACTTTTTTTTAATATCTATGTTTAGAAATTGCAAAATAAATGTTGTTTGGAGGGTAAGTGCATTGAGATGAATAACGTATACGCAAAATAGAAAGTGGCTGGCAGTCTTACGCTCTTATCAACATTCCATTGCATGTTGTTATTACAGTTAAATGTTGCTAGAAGTCAAAAATTTGACAAATCGTATCCCGAATTCCAATAGAGCACTGCAGTCAAATAAGCCAACATATTTTCTTGCATACAATATGATTTCAGGCTGTTGGTTTGGATTCTTCCTATTGAAGCTAATTTTTTTTACGCTAGCCGGATAGCAATGTTAGGGGAAAGTGGGGGAAATACGAACACCTAAGGGAAAACGTAAATAAAACAGTGGAATTTGATCACAGAGTTTCTTTATTGTGTAATTATAAAGTGTACTTATCTGTCTAACGAATTCACTAATCAACATTTATATTTGTTTAATAAATTGCAACATTATGAAAGAAAAACAAAACCCTTAGTGTTCGGTTTTACCCGGCATTAGTCGGGTAAATACGAACACCAAGTGGGGTAATTACGAACTAACATTATTAACGACAGAGATCACATTTAAAACCCAACGATGTTGACTGTCCGTCAGTACAACTCTCGTGAGCCCATTTTTTGCACACGTAGCACATAATCCAGTCTTCAGCGCGGGGGATCTATATATTTATCTCTACAAAATATACAAAAGTAGTCTTCATTTTTCTTTTCGCCCTTCTCTTTGTTTGAAGGTTTCTTCTTACTTTATTTCAGTGTTTTTATTTGGGTTTCTTTTTTTTGGCATTTTTTCCGTTTTTTTCTTGATTTCTTCTGCTTTAGCTCTTTTTCTGTTTTCCTTTTCCTCTAACTGATCTTTCATGGATGTGCTCGTAAGAATAGTAGATTTTTTCTTCCTATTATTGCGTTTTGATATTTTTGGAGACATAATAGGCAATTCAACGATCTCTGATAGGGAAACGGCATGCGTGCTTGCNTTGGCATTTTTTCCGTTTTTTTCTTGATTTCTTCTGCTTTAGCTCTTTTTCTGTTTTCCTTTTCCTCTAACTGATGTTTCATGGATGTGCTCGTAAGAATAGTAGATTTTTTCTTCCTAATATTGCGTTTTGATATTTTTGGAGACATAATAGGCAATTC
>NQII01000306.1:37169-93671 GCA_002778355.1 Clitarchus hookeri
AATTACATCATAAACATACAAAATATTGATAATTGCATACCTTGATAAGTACGTGCATCCACGTCTCCCGTGTTGTTGACTGGCATTAGTGGTGGCGTGATCTCTGAAACGGCGGCAAGTAAAATGTGGCTATCTCTTTCTAACATATTAGAACCATTGAATTCGGCATTACCCCGCGTTCGCGTTTCCCCCACTCTCCCCTACTCTAAATCTGAATCAGTGATTTAATTCAGTACAGTCATTTTACTGAATCTTCAGTTGATTGGTTTGGCAAATCAGTGAAATGCACTGGCGTATTACTGCCATGCCACTGCAATTCACTAGGACCAGTATAAATCTTTGTTTAATNAAATCAGTGAAATGCACTGGCGTATTACTGCCATGCCACTGCAATTCACTAGGACCAGTATAAATCTTTGTTTAATCAGTGAATACCAGCAACAAAAATAATCAGTAGAATGTCACTGATTCAAGTGGAGCAGTTTAAGCATATCTGAAGTCTAATTCGATGATTTGGAGCAGTTTTAAATTTTTCGATCTAACCGTGTATTTGTATCTATATGAATATTTACAATGACCACTTGAAATGAAAGCCTTCAAGCGGTTGATGTATAAGACAAAGATGGCCTTTTTCCACGTCAGCTTTCGTTTGAACAATCCCCACACCCCATATCTAGTTCTACGTCACATCTGATCGTGTTAGCATAATACACCGTTGAAAATGTCCATATATTAACATATATATTTAGGCCCTACGTAAATCTACAGTAAATATACGGGTAAGTGTTCCGTGACGCCATAAGTGGAACGTAGCTCCGTATATACAAAATACGGTAATTCTCCGTATTTCCAACATTTTTTGGTATCGGGAACGAACAATGCCGAGTATACACGACGTGTTCTTCGCCGCTGTAACTAGAAAACCATCGTTCCAGCAGTATTTAGGACATTAACACAGTTTGAACCCATTAGGTATATATCAAACATCAAGAAGTTTCACGAGTCACTTAGATCTGCTTGAAACATTTAAAACACTCAAACATGATTAGAAACTGGAAAAGTTTCGTGCATTTTGTACATTAATACTAAATACCATGTTGACACAAATTTGTAGCATAAGGATGTGGTAGCAGAGTAGGCTATTTATTAAGAGCCGCAAAATTTGATTTTTGAATCGAGTTCGAATCCTTCTTGAAAACGAAATATTACGGCGACAGATTTTTAATTTCTTTATTATACACTGGTAAGCACCAGCGTTGCGAAAAATAATTTTTTTTTTTTTCCGTTATACTCCTTTGTAAGCCGGAAAAACCAAAAACCTAGACGCAAATTTTCGGATATGTCCCATAAATTCACGGAAAGTCTTTATGAAATTTACGGAAATTCCATTATTTCAAATACAAAATATCCAAAATTTTACGGAGATTTCTGGATAATTTGTAAGCTGTGCCTCTCCATAATTTCGCTGAAATTATATAACTGAATCGCCAGTTGTGCCATTGAAGTTCATTGCGTGTCCGAGATAATTTTCGACCTTGATTTAAGATCAGCACAGAAAAGTATGTTACATTATTCAATTTCAATGCATGACTGGAAATTAAGATGAACTCTATTACGAACCGCCGAATATGGTAGCAAATACATGCGGTCCAATATCAGAGAAGTGCAAACTTCGTCGATAATTTCCCATCACGTTCAGCGAAGTGCAGAAGAAAGATTTGGACGGCTCTTAACAACGGTATCCTGAGAGCCGATGAGGGTGAAACGAGATGGATATGGAGCAGCGCCGGAATGAGAAGGTTGGAAAAATGGGATATCCCCGAGAAAATTTGCCAACCAGTGGCATCGTCTGGCACGATTACCAGATGTCCACTGGTTCACATGCTGTAAACCAATAATTTAAAGTATAGACTAATTGAAGTATATTGTTGTAACGGTCTGCGATAGTAAAATTTACTAATTATAAAATATTCAATGCAAATTTAAATTGTATTAAAAATATATTCATAAAAAAATGTATAACCGATAACCGACAGATGAGTTGTCACCAACAATCTTTAAATTGTTTTAGAAGTGTAAAACAAAACAAAAGACACAAATAAATTAATAAAATAAAATTTGTACTGCATCACAACTACTAAAACCTATAAAAAACATTGAATCGCCTTGTTTGTTGCCCACCATTTTCTTCAGAATATTTGTATTAAAAATAACGAACGATCAAGCGTGTTTTTAAACTGATTTTTCCTACCAAACACAAAAAAACTGGCTTTGAAAATTGTGTACAAATTGTACAAATATTTTTGTAATATATTTTGAATGTACATAGGGGTGTAAACATGTTATTATATATTTCTTTATTTTTTTTCCAAACAAGATGTTATAAATGTTTGGAATGTTTGCAATGCCTAAACCAGATTATACAGTTGAATAATAATAGTATGTCGAAACAGACTCATCTACTACCCCCGTGGCTGTAAAATAAAATAATACATATTAACGGGACAAAGTGAGAACCAGTCACAAACTGTGTTTAGCCGAGTCCAATATGCACATTTTTTGAACTGAAATCATGAGATCTATGATCGGAAGTCGGTCAGTCGCGTTGGTGCAACACTTTGACAGTGGAACTGGAGCCGCGGTGGGTGAGTGGTTAGCCTGCTTGCCTTCCACCAAAGCGATTTGGATTAAATCCCTGGCCGGGTCACCGTCGGATTTTCGCATGTAGGAATCATGCCGGACGATGCCGCTAGTAGGCAGGTTTTCTCGGGGATCTCCCGTTTCCCTCGTCCTTTCATTCTGGCGCTGCTCAATACTCACCTCAGCCACCCTCATCGGCTCTCAAGACCTCGCTGTTAATAGCCGCCCAATTCATTTCACTCACTCAAATACAATTGAAGAGCATGTTGGAACCAGCATGTTGGAACCAGAATGTTATGATCTATGTTCAGTGATTGAGGCAATTGGCATAATACGACGTTTATTTGGACGTTGAACCAAATAAGAAATAGAGTAGTTTTAAATCATGCGTTATTTAGTTTGAAAGACGCGCTCGAAATTCAAAATTACTTGATGTACCTACCGGTGAAATGTTTGGTAGGTGCTAGTTATTTTTAAGTTTCTAGTCTGATTTGAAGCAAGTGATTTTTACGTAAGTTTTTTACATAAGTTCAAAATAGCCACTTAATGATTTTTATTTATGTCATTTGGGTATTTCATTAATTTCCTACTGAAATACAGCGTTTTATTTTTTTCTCCCTGTAGTAGAAAGTAAGGGTAAAGCTACAGTTATTTAAGCGAAGTACGTTCATATCCAATATAAAAAATTAAATTATTTTTGTTTCTTGAGGCCATTTCACAAATGCCTATTTTGAAGTTATCACAATTTTGTGCGTCAGCTTTCTACCGACACTCTAAACCTGAATTGATGATAAAAGCTCTTATTCATTCAGCTGAGGACGTCTGACCGACCAAACGGTTACTTTCAGAAACTTTATCTGGAAATTCTCTGAAAATATATCAGTTTTCTCTTAGTTGCTATTAACGTGACATTTTCCGCTGACGTATTTACCAACTGTGATAAATTAATTTCCTATCATTGATATTTTCGACTTTTCTCTTTCCAATCTAAAGTAAAACGTTCTTAGTTACATAATTTCATTGATAGATCCAAATTTAAACAGCATATCAACGAATAAGAACAGCTAAATTGGTTTTTAAACTTAGGTTTTGTCTTTAATAATAAAATTTAACAATATAACTTGAACAATTAGATATTCTTTTCGTTTTCACGTAGGCCTTATCATGGCGCTCAGGTTTGACTTTTACACAGCATGCAATGTGCGAAGTTGGAACGTTGATAGGCACTATTTGTAAACACAATTGTAACGTTGCCTATTGAATTAAAAACGGAAAGTAACTACATGAAATTTAAAGCTATGCATATTTCTGGTTATATACTTGAATACGTAAATAATATTTCCTTCATCTCCCAGAAGTGAACACTGAGTTGGTATTTCAGTTTGTAATGTGACGGTTTAACAGCAAAATGATTCGGTTTCAAATCTCGGTAAGACAATTTCTTTATTTTACATAATTTACCCGCGTGTATAGAATTGCAACCGTGACTGTCGGAAGTAAGCCCTATGTTTATTTCTCGTAATAATGTAGTCAAAATTTTAATGAAAATTTAATTCTCCGCGTTCAGTTGGCTGTAACACTCAGCCAGTAAAATATTTTACCAGAAAACGGAAAAACCGTTGTTTTCCACAGACTTTCAGTGGAGCAATTTTAAACAATTTGTTTTGTTGGAATTGGCTGCGAATTAGTGATATTTCACTCTTTCGGGTTTAGAGTGTAAAAGGTCTGCTGTTGTTCAGTTCCTCGAAATGACACTCCCATTTCTTATCTTTCTCCAGCGAGGTAGCACAGTGGTAATTCAATGGATCAGCGTTCGAGACTATCCAGGTACGACCACAGTCCAGTCGTTCTGAAGTCCGTTTCTCGCGGTTTTCCGAAACCACTGCAGTCGAATGTTAGGATGGCTCCTTAACATTGCCAAGGTCAAATCCTTCCCATATCCTGATTGTCCGAAAAAATATTTCCATTTATAACTACTAGACTGTCAACAAGGCATTGGAATCCCTATTTGAAGTTTCCGAATTCACCCAGCGTGTAGCAACTACTACAGCAGATAACATAATTTATATTATACTAGTATCAATAAATGCAAATCACAAACAAGATTTAAAACAAAAATCGACTAGTCTTACCTTTTTCGTTTTGTTTTCAGGTATCGGATAATGATGGTGTAGCTATTGCTTAAAAACTTTGGCGCAAGGGGACGTTGTGCAACGTTAGAATACGCGCATATGATTTCCTTACGCCTGTGCGCTTAGTTTCAACAATACATTTCAGTGATACATTTTCTTCTCTGCGCTTTTAACTCTGAAGAGAAAGAGGTCTATCGAATTATTTTTTAGGAGTTCACGCACTCTACTTTTTAAAGTAATAATGAGGTTTTTTTAAATCACTCCTTCATACAGTTCTTATGTGTATTTGTGAGTGTCTGAGCCTACGTACGCTCACTGCATCAGTGTGCGAGTTGAATCGGTTCCAAACTGAAGTCCAAACCAACTGACAGTCTTTCAATTCCTCTCATTTTGCATAGACGCATTCGTTATTTGTAATTTTATGTAAAAAAGTTAATTTAACATTTCAAGATATATTAAGATGCATCTTCATAATTTAAAAACATTCATTTTCAAACTTTATTCATTGTAACATTATTGTATACATACAAAGTTTGAGACGTGAAAAAGTGTTTATGCCACCAGACTCATTATTTTTTCAAATACACTATTAAAAAGCCAAGTACTATAATTATTAGATATGTGTGTGCGTTTTCAATCTCTCTGTTTAACAGCCCTTAGAAACGACTTTAGTAAGAAAACTACAGGCCTTCGCTTTGCATATGAAATACCTAAGTTATCGATATGAAATATGACCGTTTCCCTTTGTGTAACGATTGAATTTTCATCATTCTACTTCTTTTTCCCATTTTTATTGTAATATGACTTCATTTTTCGCCTATGCCTGCACATCTATAGAAAATTTCTGTTCCTCTAAAATAAAGAACGTAGCCTTTTATATCCGGCTCTGCAAAAAAACCATATAGGCATATTTATGTAGACGATGTTAGATAGCAAACGTGACTGTCAAATGGTTGATGCGCGTAAGGATATCTATGGACATCCTAACACACAGGTCCTATTCCCGACTCTCCTTACTGTAGCGTGACGATTATTTGTGCAGTGTTTACAAGTAACTTACTCGCGTGTGGTGTAGTTAGCCTTTTTAGTTGACGGGTGTCTGAAAGCCTTCTAAAAGCCGTGTTTTTCCCCTTCTAATTGCCCATTTTAGGCCTATATACAGGAACGTGTAACAACTTGTATTAGCAGGGACCAAATGCGCCCGTCACGTGACACTTTCAAGTAGCTATGCACGAAAATAATATTTACACCCACTGTATTTCTAATAGCCTATAGGCTATACAAACCTTTTTCTCTTGTGAATTTTTCTGTGTCAGCCGAGTTATAAGCTGCACTTTTTATAAGAAATTATGGCATGGATGAACAAAAGTCCATTTAAAAAAAGACATACTTATTCATAAAGGAATTTATGTTCCATCAAATTTACGTATGCATGTGCTTGTAGGATACGGTAATTATGCGACGGAAACCTATTTCCTAACGCTTGCGGCCTATTAGCAGCACCTTAGTTTACGTGACACGTTTTTTCCAAACATAGATTTGTCAAAGCTGTCGGGTACTGGAAAAATTTGAACGGGAAGTGTTTTGTAGAGAATTAAAACTTTTTGATCAAACAAAAACAGCAATATCTCAGTGAACAAGGTATGTTATTAACTTATTATATGCTACTTATTTTAATAATTGCCTCAGTTTTAAGAAATGTAGAAGAGTTATACCCGTTATTACAACACAAGCGGAAACTTATTCCATTTTTACTTCAACGTGCACCACACGCAACGATTGTACGTTGCAGAAATCAAAAACAATAGACAACTGACTTTAGCATACGGAACTTGTCGATAACAGAATGATAATAGTAAGAAAAAATTCTCGTCTTGTAGAAGGGTGTGTGCCACCTTAAAAGGAGCTTGGGGCGTGAAGAGAGGGAATGAAAACAAAGAGAGAAAATCTAAAAAGTGGGAGGGCTTTTCCAGAGTCGCGACAACCAATAGGCATGCGCCGTCGTTTCCCACCAGCTGCTAGCGACCTTCTGGCAAGCCGCCGAAACAAAATGGTTTCCCGTTCTGCTTGAAGGTTGGTGTACATGCCGCTAGAGGCCACTAGTGGCTCCAAACTCGCTGTGTTTCTGCAGGCGACGTTCGCCTACCTCGTACGCCTACACGCATGCCCGAGCACTGCAGAGAAATCACTGAACAGCTTTTTTAAAAATCTTATTTATGAAATCTCTTAACAACGTCAATATAAAGCAGTAAATTTAATAGTTTCATAATTTCGTGCTGCATTTCCAAGATAGGTTTTCTGTTACATGCCCGTTTAAAAGGTGGGTGCAATTTGACCGGGCACACTTAAATGCCTAAATACTGCGAGGTGGAAATCAAAAATGTGTAAATATGTACTTCCACATTTGTGATTCATTAAAGTACCTACAAACTACCGCTCATCGATTGCAGTTAAAATATTACCGAGTTTCATAGGTTTAAAGTTTACAAAATAAGGGTAACATTTTTTCAATTACCTCGGAAATAATAGGGGAAAATATTCTTTGACTCTGGCCCCTCAAAACTTATCTCGGCGTGCCGTTTCTGTTATTTGTTACATGTAAGATGATATAACCGACAATTAAAATTTCGTAGGCTAACACGTTATTATTATTTTTTTTCAGCAAAAGTACGACCGCTTTTCTTATATCTGTATTTTAATTCACACATAGGCCTCCAAAACTGTTTTGAGTTCCTCGTGGGACTTATCCACCTTCATCTGTATTTTATTGGTGTACTGGTAAATTGGTCAAGCTATGCAGTGTTAACAACAACGGTAAGAAAAACCACGTATTTTTAATAATGCGTAACTTAATTAATACATATACTGCTCATAGTGACATAGGCTACCATCACTTCGCGGAATGTCACATGTGAGTTGATATTAACAGGTTGCAATAAACAAAAAAATTAGACCCACAAATCACAGTAACATAACATTACAAATTTTATAATTTATTATAATTCCTTTATTTCCATTTTTGGGGTCAGAATGCTAAAATTTACTTAAGCAACATTATTAAAGACTCGTATCCTTTTCTCACAGAAGCACAATTTAATAATAATTGAATACGAGATTTTTACGTCAGTTTACTAAGTAATAAACAAAACATATCATCCTGTTATCGGCTTAGTACACTCATCACGATAGAGAGAAAGAATTCTCGGAGCCATCTTCTATTTGAAGTGACATTTAAAATATGACCATTACAGTAAGAGCATAGGCCTGTAATTTGATAGTTTAGCAATGCTAATTGAAAATTATTAGTCTATGTATTAAGTAGAATAGACTATCACAAAACCTAGTATTTCCAAAATGCTCATAGTTATCGTATTGCGATATTCGCAAGTGCGACGTATCAGAAACATGTCTATTGATACCTACTATATATGTCGTTATGCATAAATGAACTAAAAATGAAGGCTCGAGTGCACGTTTGTCATATGCGAATAGACCTAGTACGCCTTATAAGAAGTACAAATACTGAAATAAAATTAATGTATTGTACTGATAATCTCAAGCTCGAAATTCTGATTGCCTTCTTCGATGGTAGTTTTTAATTGTCGATGGAATTTTGGTGAAAATTCATTAGCACAAAATGTTTTGCCCAATTGGTTTCGTATGGGGGAATAATATTTCTCTTAGGAATAAAATTTCAATACATACGCCAATAACGTAGCAAAAGCAATAGAATACCATCATTGCAATGCTATCTCATTATTAAATGTAGACAAACCAGTTGCATTACGATATAGGCCGCTATCATTCAAAAATAGATTCTCCCTTAGTCCAGTTCACGTGAAACAATAAAGTGCCATCTATAAAAGCTAAGCTTGCCAGAAACACTTACGTATGCAGTCGGTTAATACGATTAAAACAAGCAGTAAAGTAAAACTTAAGCTTACCTATTAAAAGCATTTAGGTATATTCCAGATACCTGATATATAGTACATTAGGCCTAAGTTATTTCGTGTCGTTATATGTTTAAAAGAAGCGATTGCCCTTTACAATGATAGTAATATGTGACAACCATACCCTGGGATTGAACAACATAACCTATACACAAGGGTGCAACCCCCCAGACACTACGACGCAAGAACCTTCTCACCCCTGCCCGCCCTAGCCACCCCCCAAACCCCTTTTTTTTACTACGTGTTACCATACACGCAGCGGTCTCCTTCTAGACGCTTGCGCAAATATCACACTTCAGAAAGACATGACAATATATTAAAAATAAGGAATTGCAATGAGAAAGTTTACGGGGAAAATTGAATGTACAATCTTAATACAAAAATTAAACTAAAGTATATGTTTTTAAAAAATATTCTATTTAACTAATTCAAATATGATTACAGCATTTATTTACGTTTTTGAGTACAATTTATTCCCAGTAACAACTTCTTAGTAATTAAAAAAATAATAAAATGTATAAAATGCCAAACACAGATTACAAAAACAACTTAATACTAAATTAAATATAATTACTAATTATTATATTAGTTATTTAAGCATGGTAAGGAAAAATATGGAGTTGTTATTTTGTACCTGAGTACAATTGCTGAAGTAATTAATAANTAAACGAAAGTATATGTTTTTAAAAAAAATATTCTATTTAACTAATTCAAATATAATTACTGCATTTATTTACGTTTTTGAGTACAATTTATTCCCAGTAACAACTTCTTAGTAATTAAAAAAATAATAAAATGTATAAAATGCCAAACAGTGATTACAAAAACAACTTAATACTAAATTAAATATAATTACTAATTATTATATTAGTTATTTAAGCATGGTAAGGAANGATTACAAAAACAACTTAATACTAAATTAAATATAATTACTAATTATTATATTAGTTATTTAAGCATGGTAAGGAAAAATATGGAGTTGTTATTTTGTACCTGAGTACAATTGCTGAAGTAATTAATAAATATTGCGTTCATTATTTTCAAAATGATAAACTGTATTCCCACCCGCAAAATCTTTATTATGCGACTTAAGACTTCAAGATGTCACCATAACTGTATGCCCCTACTTAAATATGGTAAAAATTTTCACGATACATATATAATTATTTCTGGTACTGTAGGCTTGCATTTTTACAATTCTCTGACCACTCGTCATGCCTTATTACTCAATTGCACATTAAAATTCGTAAACAATTTCTGTTTCTTAAGCGTGATGATATTACATACTGGTTTTGCCTAAGTAAGAGCTGTTTACTCATAAGATTGGCGCTCCCGCCTTTTCTGATAAGCAATATCATAAACTTTGTAGGCTCCCAATGGGTCCCAAACACGATGCAACGATGAATGTTTCTCGTACACCTAGGTTTACACAAAATACATTTCCTCTTGTTTATATATATATAATAATATGTTATTAGTCAAATAATTACAAATAGTACAATTTAAACAAAATGTTTAGTTTTATAATTGCATTTTTTAGGGTGTAGTCTAAATGTTTAGCCGAAGTCTGCTGACGACCTATTATTTGCCTTCAATTATTAAACTTGGATGAATTGCTCAAAAAGAAAATCATATATTTTATATAAGCAGAAGAGTGGTACCTCAGCTCTGAAAACTGTGGAAGGGTCTCATTCTCACTGCCATCGTATATAGTTGAAGTACAAACTTACCTGTACCCGCAATAATCTTGCCAAGTTCAACAGCAGTATCTGCAAAAATAAAGCATCTTCTGGCAGAACTGCTGAGATCGAAAGTCAGTATGTACCTACGTAGAGTGTACGGTGAGAATGAAACTCCCAAAGTACAGGTACATATTTTTGTCAAGTCACATAGTATAATTAATTAAATTTTAATCTTGCTTGCTTTTAAAAGACATAAACCCTGCTTAATCAAACTCTCCGTACCACTGTTTTTTAACGCATCACAAAGTTAGCAATTGAATGGGGAGCGAATTGTGGACAGTAAACTGCTGTTTGAGAGTCATTCCGAACAGCTTAGCTTCCGATTCCCTCAAGTAAAACACTTTCGCCCCCAAAATGCANACTGCTGTTTGAGAGTCATTCCGAACAGCTTAGCTTCCGATTCCCTCAAGTAAAACACTTTCGCCCCCAAAATGCATCATATATTCATGTAAATTCTTTGCATGCAGGTTGAACGAAGAGTAAAATCAGTTGTAATATTTCTGGACGAAAGTGCTTAGTGGTCTGAAAACGTTGCGGTGAATTGTTTTCCATTATGAAACTGATTTAGAAAAAAAGAACGTATTTATCCTGACGATATGCAGTTATAAGTACGGTAACTACACAATTACTCCCNACTGCAGTTTGAGAGTCATTCCGAACAGCTTAGCTTCCGATTCCCTCAAGTAAAACACTTTCGCCCCCAAAATGCCTCATATATTCATGTAAATTCTTTGCATGCAGGTTGAACGAAGAGTAAAATCAGTTGTAATATTTCTGGACGAAAGTGCTTAGTGGTCTGAAAACGTTGCGGTGAATTGTTTTCCATTATGAAACTGATTTAGAAAAAAAAGAACGTATTTATCCTGACGATATGCAGTTATAAGTACGGTAACTACACAATTACTCCCACTCCCCCCTCCCCCCCCCGGGCGAAAAATAAACATTGAAAGAATGGTAACGCTACACTGTAAACAATTTTTTGTAATTTTTACTGAGAAAAGATTTGTAAAATTACTCGTTTGTAAAACAACAAAACCCGCGTTTGTAACAGACCTCAAGAAATGTTTGTACTCCACTGACCCGCATCCACGAGCTCAAGCAAAATGGCGGACACTCAACGACGTATAATAGCTTTTTGTGCAAAATCTAGGAGTTTTGTANACTCCACTGACCCGCATCCACGAGCTCAAGCAAAATGGCGGACACTCAACGACGTATAATAGCTTTTTGTGCAAAATCTAGGAGTTTTGTAATTTGTAGTTGCGTGCAAACAGAAATGTAACGCAAATCTGAGTAGCATAAAACATTTAAAACAACTCAAATAAACTTAATAAAACGGCGAAAATTTTAAAAACACGTGGCGCTATTTGTCGTTAACTCTTAAAGTTAATTTTTCATATCTGCACAGAACTCTTCAATTGAAATAATTATTATTTATAAACCGAATAACTTCACTTATATTGGGGCCGCGGAGGCTGAGTGGTTCGACTACCCGCCTCCCCTTAAGACGAACCGGGGTCAGTGTCNCCCAAGACGAACCGGGGTCAGTGCCTCTCCTGTTCATTTCCTCATGTTCACAACTCGTCATTCTGTACTCTAACAGAAAAAAATTAAAACAACAATTCATTATTAACTCCTAACAATTTTATGACGTAGTTGGCGCCCTGGTTTCTCTTTGTGGGCAACCCTACAACAAATGCGTGCACTGCGGCACAATCCACGGGAATACAAACACGATATCGTTTTAATGCAAAGCAACTGTGGGCTTTATGAATAACTTCTAGGTTTTCCAATAATATCGCTGTTTTTCATTGAACAATACACAAAACCAAATATAATTGACCTTGTTTGTCCGTACATCAAAACATTTTGTTACTATTACATAATTTTGTTTAACATTTTAGATGTATTTTTAGAACAGTTTTACTCACAATTTGGTAGTTATATTCAAGGAAATATGCTTGTGAGTATTTTGTTTATCAAATGTTGCCTTTTTTGTAGCTACTATATATTCCTTTTAAAATGCACTCATTGTCATTGAATTTNATTTTGTTTATCAAATGTTGCCTTTTTTGTAGCTACTATATATTCCTTTTAAAATGCACTCATTGTCATTGAATTTGTCAACCACGTTAAAAAAACCAATTCGTGACTGAAATATTTTAAGTAGTCACATCAATGGATGATATAGGCCTACTAACAGTTACTCTTTCATACCGTAGCGCTTGCACACACATCTTAGACGCTCTTCTCAAGTACACTGTAAGAAATGTTACTGGTGAACTTCCTAACATGCAATGGAAGTTTTTAACCTATATGTAGTGTGAGACAGTTACCATACATCAGTATACAAATACGGAGGTGTTTAGTATGGCTACTATGTGGATTTTGTAATGACATTCCATATTTGGCTATTTCATATACCTGTTTAAGGAGTGCTACCACGTGTGTTTAAGGAACNGATTTTGTAATGACATTCCATATTTGGCTATTTCATATACCTGTTTAAGGAGTGCTACCACGTGTGTTTAAGGAACATTTCACCAAAAGAGTTTTCGTATCATTCCTAAACACCAGTGTGGTAAATTTCCGAACCATTTCTTAGAGTGTNAACATTTCACCAAAAGAGTTTTCGTATCATTCCTAAACACCAGTGTGGTAAATTTCCGAACCATTTCTTAGAGTGTATTGTTTAAATTTGTGAGAACATGCGTGTGTCATGACGTGCACTTTACTTGCCAACAACTTGCGCTATAAAAAATATCGGTATGAGTAGCTGACGGAGTTTGGGAAAAGCCAGATAACACGGCTGCTGAAAGCAGAGTTGATCAGGGGGGACGAAATTCTCGTCATTTGCGCTGTTCAAACTCCACAAGCAGGATGGAACGGAATCACTAGTCGCGTGAAGCTGCCCTTATACATCGTGCCAGTTTTGGATGAGGCCGAAATACCACCGGAAANGAACGGAATCACTAGTCGCGTGAAGCTGCCCTTATACATCGTGCCAGTTTTGGATGAGGCCGAAATACCACCGGAAAGAAGGGCTGTTTTATTCGTCATGTACCTACATAAGAACAGATTCAGCAGCTTCATTGTCCACCGTCGACTGACGTTCGGCAGCTTCACAAGAGCACCCTGTCTATACATAGAGTGTTAAAAACAATTCACGTTTGTTCGCGGAAACTTATGCGTAATTGTAAAACTAGTAGAATACACGCGTACGCGATCCGTAATAACGTAAAACGGAGCTGAGCTCCGTAAATACAAAATACGTGGCATCTCCGTTCCTACGATAGCTCCGGATTTGGGGAACGAACAATGCCGAGTTCACACAAAGCTCTCTTCGCCACTATTCTAAAAGATTATAACTTTTGCGGCAGTCAGTGTATCAACGTGAGACTTCTTTCTCAAATTACATAAAAGTAGCATCACGCACCTGAAACAGATAGTAGCACTCAAACACTTGAACATTGCTAGAGACTGGGAAAGCTACGTCTGTCGTATTTGTCTAAATAACTTATATAGTTCCATATAGCCCACCCATGAACCTTACAAGAAACTCCTTCGTGAGTTGTTGAAATCCTAGAGTCTGAAGTTTTTGATTCTAAATCAAATCTCGCTCTATAATAAGTTATTTTAACTTTACTAAATCGCATTTGTATAAACAGAAAAATGCCCGTATTACGACAATTGAAGGTTTTTTTATGGTTATATCTTAATTCAAATGAAAATACAGAAAACCTCATTAAAAATTAACGGAAATATTCAGTGAATTCTAGGAAACGTTCGTGAAATATAAGGAAATTTCTGTAAAATGTACGGAAAGGCCGTGAATAACAAACATATAAGTGATTTAACGGATATTCATGGAGATTTATTTACCACATTTTTCAGTAAAATTTGGGTAAATATTTTTACCAGTGTATCATATTGTTATAGTGTGATCAGGTCTTAGCTGAACGGCCTGCCTGATCACACCTTCAAACATTAAACCAGGAAACGAGTGTGATTGCAACACCACCGAGCAGAAAGAAGACAGTTGCAGAAATCCTCTCCACTGGTCAGTAAACGGGGCCGCAAAAACAACGCGCCTGATATAGGCCGGCGTAACACCCGGAACAGCGTCTTTTGTCGTCGACCCGAGCAGAGAGAATACCACGGAAGTTGGGTGTATCCGACCGTTGTTAACCGTCTCGTAGAATCAGCCTTCGCCAACAAGGTGATGACTTTCCAGTTAGATTATAATAAAATGGTGTGAGGTAAATATAATGAATAATCAACTTGGTATTCAATTTAAAGCTCCCCCGATCAATAGTGACATAAATAGTAATTGTATAATCCTAATGTTAATAAACGTCATCTTATACTGTTGTGCTCTACCGAATCATGAATCATTATTGAGCTACGTCCCCAGCAAACTTTCGCGTACGCATGGCTTAAAAGCTANTGTGCTCTACCGAATCATGAATCATTATTGAGCTACGTCCCCAGCAAACTTTCGCGTACGCATGGCTTAAAAGCTAGTTCGTAACAATATGCACTTCCAGATGCCTAGCACAAGAAAATTGTATACAATATTTACAATCTACACATTCTTTCCATTGAATAGGCTACTCATATTCTTCGCCTTCGTTTGCAGAGCAACGTGGAATGCTAAAAAATGTTCACATAATGTCAATAACAACGCATTGCCCACTGCGGCTAATTTCGAGGACGACAGGCGAAAGCTGCAATACTTGCCTCAATGTACAGCACTATAACTTACGCTCCCTAACACTAGTAGGGTCCACGATGGTGTAGTGGTTAGACCACTCACCTGTCACCACGTCGAAACGGGTTCAATTCCCGGCGGGGACGCCCCCGGATTTTTGCCTGTGGGAATCGTGTCGGACGATGCCGCTGATCGGCGAGTTTTCTCAGGGCTCTCCCGTTTCCCTCTCCCATTCATTCCGGCGCTGCTCCATACTCACCTCGCTTCGTCCTCATCGGCTCTCAAGACCTCGATGTTAAGAGCCACCCAAATGTTTTACCTCACTCACTAGTGCCACGCTCTGGGCAACCATCATGTACAATCGTCTTTCGCAACTGGAATTGATACAAGCCATTAAACTCACATCGGTAGGCCTAAGTTAATACGTTGCCTCCTCACGTTTAACCTTTCCCAGATCTTACCTAGAGAGGCGGCGCAATTTTCAACCACTGAACTCGCATTCAGAAGGACGCGTATTCGATTCTCGGTCCGCCTATCCTGATTCCTGATTTCCACGGTTGCCCTAAATCACTCCAGGCGAATGCTAGGATGGTTCCTTACTACAGGCCACAGCTGATTCCTTCCCTGTGCATGCCTTCCCCTTGCTCCGTCTCTAACGACCTCGCCATAGACGACACATTAAGTCCTACCTTCTCATCAACCTACGTTTCCTAGCCCAGTGTCCAAAGGCTGGTTTCTCAGATGTGTTTACGACATGATTCAAAACTTTTCTGCTGTCTTGCTCGGACACCTGATATGTCGCCGATCTATAAAATATGTGAGATGTCGGCTTTCTCTTTACTGAAGTGTTTATGGTTTGCGAAATAATGCACTACGGCTCTGGCTAAATCTGTCTGAGGATAGCTAACTGAGTTTGCGTGATTCCTTGCCCGATCGTACTGAGGAATGCATCCAAGCATGAGGCAGTTCGACAAGGTACTGGCTACAGCAGTGGCGTAACGTCGTAAGACATCCACACGACCTATTTTTCCTGGATAACAAAAACTTTCAATATTTATAAATATGCACTTTTAAGGTGTAATCGATTTTCCGACATTTGCCACGGTTATGACTGGCACACTAGCCAACCACAGAGTCTACTATTTCCTGTCGTTTAGTCCTGGAATCGCAAGGGGAATGTTGCGGGGAGCGGGCTAGAGAACAAGCCGCGCATGCCAGCCTGGCTTCGCGCTGTTATTAGGTCCACGACACCGGCGTACATCTTCATATAGGCTGTGTACGGTAAAGTGAGCAATTTTGAGGTCCTAGTTACTTTTGCTTTTAAGCCATTTCTTTTATCCTATAACCACCTTTTTTAAAATAATATTGCTTGTAAGTGATAAATACTGTATGTATATTCCACCGCATTTCGAAGTCAACTTTGAAGGCTAAAATTAAGAAAATTTACATGATGGTATTCCAAATGAGAGGGCTTTCAAACGTGCTCACTTTACCGCGAATAGCGTATAACAACGAACACATCAGTTTCATTTGCGTCTCAAACCTAGAAAAGCGCATGGCGGCAACTATGTGTCCATCTCCTGCCTCTGATGAGTGCTACTGGTTATTGATAATACAATTCCGGCAAAATTATTTACAGTAGGATCGCGTAAACCACACTTTTTCCCTGTGCGGTTATGCCTGCAAACACGAATTATTAATCATGTCGCGGAAACGTTTACGTCATTTAACATTTTAAATATCATGGTTATATGATTATATTTTGTAGTCAACATAGGCAATATATAAATGTCTTAATACTTGTGCTTGGACACGGTAAGGCTCTTAAGTGAATAAAAAAATATTGTTATTTTGGACTATTTATAATTCTATTGAAAAAGTCAACACGCGCTATTATTTGTGAAATGCAATTGGTTAATCCTACTAATAACACCTAATAATATTTGACAATTTTTATGCTACTATCAATATTAAAGGTCTGCTAAGTANGGTTAATCCTACTAATAACACCTAATAATATTTGACAATTTTTATGCTACTATCAATATTAAAGGTCTGCTAAGTGTCCTTAATATGCTGCCAGTTAATACTCACTCATTAATTAAAGTTACATAATCAAAATATTTTTTTTCCTAATTCATATATTTACACGATTAAAATGTCCGTCAATCACTAAACGAGAAGTTGCAGTTTCTTACAGTTCAAGAGGTCAGTCGCAGTCTCTGGACAGTCGCACTCGCGGCACCCACGCTCTACTAGCGGNGCAGTTTCTTACAGTTCAAGAGGTCAGTCGCAGTCTCTGGACAGTCGCACTCGCGGCACCCACGCTCTACTAGCGGGCCACTGATCCGTCGATTGTCGTCAGCCGTAGGGTCACTAGTACCAAGTGCATGTGACGTGGCCGACGCACGACCACGCAGTCGATTTTATAGTTGAGATGACTCAGGTCCAGAAGATCCTTTACACCTCGAGTCATGCCAGTGGATTTCAACCCAGAACATTTCGCGCAATGACTCACAAGTCGTTGACTTTTCTAACATGCGGGAGTGACGTCAACCTAGCAGGCGATAAGCGACCGTTAGGACGAGGAGGGGTGGGAAGGACCTCACCCTACCCATACTCCGGGCAAGGGTCACGTCGTCTTGGGGAGAGAAAACAGATGGACTAGAATTGGGCAAGGAAGCCGCGCCGGACAGTCACATTTAAATGCTGGACTAAATGGTGAGATTTCTCGTTATGTAAGTAGGCCCACTGATATAACATTTTTTAATGAAATTGACCGCGTTTAACCTTTTTATGTTACACATTTCATAATGTCAGTTTCTCTTATAATTATATTTCTTTGGCCAGCAGGAAAATTTTCCACGTAGGCAAGATGAAAATTTCTTCGCGATAATATTGTAAAGCTCATCACAACGAGACAGCGAAAATGCGTGTAAACGTTTGCTGGATATTGAGAGTGTCGTTTGCAGCTGCCTGTTGCATATCTTGACAATATATGAACAGCGCTCCTTGCCTATAACAGTTTTGTTTGTGAGTTTGTAAATTTGTTGGCCAAATTCATAAAAAAAAAAAAATTAATAAAATTCAATCCCACGTTAGATTCCAGGTAGATGCTAAATTGTTTTATTTAACCTATTTCATCCACATGCATTTACAATTCTAGTTTTGGCTAACGATCTTTCGTCAGTACTAATTAGGAAGTATGTTTCGTATATCGCATTATAAGTTTTAACTGAACATGTGTTGTTCCTGCTTGTTTCAAATCGAAGACGACTCATGGAAAGACATGGGAATTTTTTCAATGGGGGCTTCAATGACTCGTGGGCAGCACTACAATGGAAAAATAGGGGTGCGCGTCGTTGCTGAGAAGACAACTAGGAAGCTGGACTTGTCTGTAAATGCAAAAATTATGTAATTTAGTTAAATGACGTAAAGAAAGTGCTAAAAGAAAACAGTTTCCTTATTTTACTGCTAATTAATTGACAAGTGGTAAGTCTCTAAGTGTGGTTTCCTTCGCCATATCATGCAGTTTGTAAATGCAATAATAATAACNTAATTGACAAGTGGTAAGTCTCTAAGTGTGGTTTCCTTCGCCATATCATGCAGTTTGTAAATGCAATAATAATAACTACGCATGTATACGTTTATCAAAGTGTTGGTTAAGCGTAAGCGAGCATCGTTCTTAAAAGTGTCGAATACGGAAGTNTACGCATGTATACGTTTATCAAAGTGTTGGTTAAGCGTAAGCGAGCATCGTTCTTAAAAGTGTCGAATACGGAAGTAGAGTTTATCCGATATATCAGTTCGAAACTCGAATAAACACTCTGGCGGTTGTTTTCTTTTCTCGTGTTGCATTCATTTCGCCCCGATTTATGTCGAGACCTGTAAAATCTCCAACCGTAAGGGTAGTTCATGTGAAATTTCGAACTTTGACTTGCCGAACTATACGTGTAAGTTCACAGAGGCATTTGACATCAATCGCAAGTAGAAATCATAAATATTTAAATTTTATGCAGCGAAACTAACTGGGGCCTTAGTTTTACGCATGAGAACTGGGAAGATTTATATGACTGATCTACACCGGAATCCACTTGAAAACGAAATGGAAAACGACCTTGAATAAACCACCTCATGTGCACATGGCTGAGATAGAACCAACGATCCCTCGAATTCGAAGCAGACAAGTTACCACTTCGTTTTCGATCGAAAATTTTAGAATTCGGAACTTCGGTTAGCTATGGATAAGTGCAATAATTTTAAATGCAAATTTGTTTGTTCTGTACGTAGGGTAAGTTACCTCGTAAAAGTAAGGACTTTATAATGGCAAGTAAGTCAACTACAGTACTTCGACCTGGATCCCATTCCAATCATGAATGCTCTTCGTTGAGTCTAACATCGAATAACTAAAACTGTGGCCTTAATGATTTTATGTGAACGATATTAGGCTAAAACGCTTGTCATTAAAAAGTATTTATATAATTTCCTTAAAAATTTTTGTAATACTTTATTTCAGTTTTGTGTTCGAGATTCGTTAGTTTACACAGAGTTGTTTAAAAATGAAGGTCAAGCCATTTTATACATGTTTTGCTACAATAATATGATTTGTTGAAGCTTACACTAAAAAATCAGCTTATGCCAGCATTCTTGAAATGATAATAAATACAAGTGTGCAGTAGAGTTTACTTATTCTACACTAACGTTTGTGAAAAATGCAACACCAAGAAGGATACCTGTGATGGAAATGTACTTAATACCACACATTGAAAACATTAAAATACACAATTAATTAGGATTACAGAACTGTACATGATCACTGTACATGACCTATGTTCTTGAGAATTCAGTATGGTGTGAAGTCCCTACAAACTGCAATCAGAGCCCCTAAACGTCGTGGCATGGAATCAAAGAAGGCCTGGATATGTTCCTGGGGAAGCTCCCTCCACGCGGTATGAATGCTAGTCCACAAAGCATCAATAGTTGTTGCTGGAGGACAGTGACGAACAAGTCGCCGACAAAGCACATCCCAGACATGTTCGATGGGCGACATCTCAGGCGAACATGAAGGCCAAATATCAGTGGTAACCGTCGTTTATTGAAGAAGGCTTGCACATTCCTCGCCACATGTGGACCTTGCAATGTCCTGCTGAAATATTGCATATGGAGTTGCCTGAAGAAGGGGCAGTACCTCGGGCTCTAAAACCTCCCTGATGTAGTGATTGCTGTTCAGATTACCGTAGATACGTAGTAGTCGTGATCGCATGTTTTATCCAATGGCGCGCTAAACCATCACACTTTGCGTTTGTCCGCTATGCTGCTCCACAATGCAGGCTGCCAGATTACAGTCACCACGGTAGCGTCTAACACGTATGCGGCCATTATTGTAGGACAGGTTGAAGTGGGACTCGTCCGAAAACACTACATTTTACCACTTAGCAAGCCAGCGACAGCATTTACGTGCCCATTGCAGTCTGAGGCGTTTGTAGGTTCTGTACAATGGAAGTCGACGCAATGACCTGCGTTCCACTAGTCCTACCCGCAGCAGACGGCTGTGTCGAACCATCTACGCAGGCAGGTCCACGCCCGTTGCAGTGCTCCAGTGTAGAGCCAACACTGTGGACGACACTGTACGGTATGTTACGGCCATGCGGACAAGTGGTGGTCATTCCGTGCTGTGGTCATATTGCGTGGTCCAATACCCGCTTGTCGCTGGGTACGACTCTCTTCTATCCATTGGTTCCACACACGCATAACTGTCGTTGCAGCATGCCTTGTTCGAGCCGAAATGTCACAATATGACAAACCCGTTTCCCGAAGATCGATCATTCTGACCCGTTCGAACTCACTCACATGCTGATATGGCGCTCTTTGACGTCGACGAGGCATACAGGCACTTGCTTTCACGTCGTTTGACGGCTCTTCACTGACTGAGCTTGGCGTTACGCACAAATTTCAAGCCACACAAGAGACGGCATTGCTGAGTCTGTGAATATACCATCCCTCTGCAATCGTAATCATTAATTGCTGGTACACTGTTCTACATATCCTCCGTGTTTAGGTTAATTCGGACCATTCTTTCTGGGTGTTACAATTTTCACAAACAATGTTGTAATTTAGTTTAACGTACAGCACAGCGATTCACTGATGATATAGTTTCGTTTAATCCCATTGTCTAATCCTAATTACATCTGCGGATGTTGAACTGGTTTAATATAGGCAATAAGCCACCGTTTTCAGCCTACTTTCTAAAGGAAAGAAAGGGTTATGAGAACACTTTCATTTCTGCATGTGCGTCTAGGCATGAGTGTGTGTCTCCCTTTCAATTATTTAATGCTTGTACCGAATTACACCAAACTCAATACAAATTCAATAATAAGTATTTACACCGGACTTTTATAGTTTTAGAACTTTTCAGGGCACTCATTTTCAAAATTGCGGCCATTAAAAAATTTAGGGTAATATGTAATGTTTCGGAAACCATTCAACCGATTTAAACGAAATATTTTTTTCTGACAGAGCAAGGGGTAAGCATTAAATCCAGATTTGAATAATGGGTTTAGTCCATCATTTTGAAAAATAGGGCATCGTGAATAAATAAAAATGTATATTATATCTCGAAAACTACTCAAAAAATTTTCGCCAAACTGGGCATGTAAGTATTACAGGTAAATATATTTAATTCAACTTTATTAGGGACTTATTTTCAATATAGTGGTAAAACAAATATTTTATGTTTATTTGGTATAACAACCATACCGTTTAACCAATTTTAACCAAATTTTGTATGTTGACATTATCTATAACAAGTGTCATATAAGTCAAACAACCACCACTTTTGTATGCTACTTGTAACATAGTGCTAGATGAATTAATTACGTTTTTGTGTAATATCTCGGGAAAAAATTAAAAGATTCCTACCAAATTTCGCAAAAAAAGTAGTAATGTGGCAGTTGATACGTAAAAATATGTTTAAATTATTTCAAACACTTAATTTAAAATTGGCGTACATATACTTTTTTTTTTTGCTAAGTTTCCTATATCCACGAAACCACTTAATCAATTCCAACTTTACTTTGTATGTTCGGAGTATATACACTGAAGAGCCAAAAGAACTGGTAAACGTGACTAATATCGTGTAGGGCCCCCTGAATACGCAGAAGTGCCGCAAGACGACGTGGCATGGAATCGACTAATGTCTGAAGGTATGCAGGAGGCAATTCACACCATAAATCCTGCAGGGCAGTCCACAAATCCAATCTGCGCCAATTTGAGAAAGTGTTGCTCGTCTGTCACATTTAATGATTCTCGTCAGTCGTCGTTTGTCCCGTTCTTTCACGATCTTTTTCCGGTCGCAGCGATGTAGAAAATGTGATGTTTTACCGGATTCCCGATATTCATGGTACACTCGTGAAATGGTCGTACGCGGACATCCAAATGTTATCACTACCTCTGAGATGCTATGTCCCATCTCTCGTGCACTGACTATATAACCACGTTCAAACTTACTTAAATATTGATAACCTGCCATTGTAGCAGCAGTAACCGATCTAGCTGCCGACCGTATCGCGTTACTCTGATTGGTTCCATACCTCTGCTATTTGCATACGCACGCCTATAGCAGTTTTTTTGGCTCTTCAGTGTACAACAAACATCAAACGTGTCTACATGGAACCTCTTTTGTCCTCCATTTTGTAGAATTGTGACACGAATAAATACAATTTTTGTCATATCTTGGGTAATAATAGACCTATTCGAACCAAATATGGCAAACCAGTAGTACTGTTGTAGGTTATGTTAACTTACGTGTTTAGGTATGTCATACACTTATTTTCACAATGGCGTCCATGTGGCTATTTAAGTTGATGTTATATCGTCGAAACAATTAATTAATTGCATTGAAACTTTGTATGCTGACTGTATATATTACAACCATCGAAGGTGTCCACATCAAATCTCTTTCCTCCGCCATTTTGTAAAATATTATCACATTACACATTAAAAATTACGTGATTCTCCAAAAAAACAACCGATTTCTACGTAATTTTGCCAACAAGTAGCACTATGGCAGGCCATATAAACTGATGTACTTTAAATTGGTTAGATACACATATTTAAAAAATGACGGACATATAAACATTTAGCTCAGAATTTTTGATCTACACAACTGCAAAACATATTTAAACTTATCTCTNCAACCGATTTCTACGTAATTTTGCCAACAAGTAGCACTATGGCAGGCCATATAAACTGATGTATTTAAATTGGTTAGATACACATATTTTAAAAATGACGGACATATAAACATTTAGCTCAGAATTTTTGATCTACACAACTGCAAAACATATTTAAACTTATCTCNAAAAATGACGGACATATAAACATTTAGCTCAGAATTTTTGATCTACACAACTGCAAAACATATTTAAACTTATCTCTGTATGCTGTCAGTAAGACTTATATCCATCAAAATTGTCTATGCAAAGCCTAATTTCTCCGCCATTTGGTAATATAACCCCACATGAAATAATGCCGTTTTTATGCCGTACCTCGAGAAAAAACAAACGATTTCTTTCCAATTTGGGGAAGAAGTTGTACTGTGGTAGGCCATATTTATTCATATGCTGCAAGTGTGTAAAATTTTATTTTCTGAATGGCGCCTATAAAAACATTTTAGCTTAGTGTGCTTTATCTACGAAGCTACGCAACAGATTTAAATTTAACTTTGTACATTGTATATATTACAATCATCGGTTGTGCTATTACGTAATTTTTTTGTCANCAACAGATTTAAATTTAACTTTGTACATTGTATATATTACAATCATCGGTTGTGCTATTACGTAATTTTTTTGTCATCCATTTATGAAGATCGTCACATGAACAATGGAGGTTTTAAGCCATATTTTGAGCAAAAATCAGCAGATTCATAACAAAACTGCAAGTAAGTATTGCTACAGTAGGGTTAGTAAATTAACATACGCTATGAGCGGCTTGCATGTTTTAATGGTGGTTCATATAAATAAATTGAAATAATTTGTTATATCTATGAAACGTTTGCAATATTCTACCAAATTTTGAATACAAACAGTGTTACTTAAAAGCATCATTAATGCTTTTAGATATTCTCTTTTGCTGGATTTTTTTCAAATTTTTTCAGGCTAGTAAATAAATCATTTTGCCATATTTACAGAATAATTGAACTAATTCCCACAAAATTTTACACACATACAGGAGGATATGTTAAGTTACATTATTGAAATGGGGTGAGACAGTGATTTTTAAAATGGCAGCCATATAAATATTTCGATATTTTTGGCATATCTATTTAACAATATAACAATTTCAATCAAACTTTTTAGCTGATAGTATCTATTTGAAACGTCGTGTGCAGAGCCTCTTTTTGAGCAATTTTGTAAAATAGCACCGTTAAGAAAATAATGTGTTTATGCCACATCTCGGAGACCAATAAACCGATTTTCACCAACTTTTTCACGGAAGTAGCATCATGTAAACGCATGTGCTTTAGTGTCTCAGACGCTCATTTTCAAAATGATGGACGTGTAAATATTTTAGGTTAATGAACCTTATCATTCAAATCTTTAGACTGATTATATCCGATTTTGATGCTCCGAATCCTACCTCCGAGATACTGTTGATTGCAAGCTTACTTAATTTTACGAGTTTTTTTAATTTGAATCCTGGCGTCATTAATTTTTTTTAATTGTCTTGTTACTGTTTCACAGGTTTCTGGTTTTATCTGTAATTATATTTCTGTCAATTAGATTTAAACGCCTACCTACCATCTAAGCTTCTAAGAACATCGCTAAAATATTTTTTCGCCCATGTAGAGAAAAGAACGCTCATTAGTTGGTCAGTAACTTCTTTTTTAATATAATCTAATAAAATAACACTAATAATTTTTTAGTTTTTGACTTCTTTATTTATGGTTTTTTGTAAATTTTGAAATACTATTTTGATGTTTCAAATAAGCATTTAAGTATTTTCAAATATAATTTTTACAGTATTTTTTACACCACAACTCCCCTAATCTTCGTATTCCTCCCTACTGACAGGTTTGCTTGGAATACTGACTTAACACAACATTGCACAACTGTGGAAATTGTTCAGAAACATATGTATTACGTAAGCATACAATTTCCACATGTGTTTTCCCCTTTTATTTAAAAAAAAANACCTCATGGGAAGTTAATTTTCTAGAGACATTTACGTATACCATTTACTTACTTGCGATAAAGGAATTGTATAATCCGTTCATAAGTCAATAGTTTGTAATCAGATATAAGGAGAAAAACATGAACAAATATGGCGTCGTGGCCAGACAGAAGGTAGCCACTTCGAATATACCAGAGCACATGAGAAGAATATAACGGATTTAGCTATGCAGTCTCAGCAAAAATGTTTAATTGTGGGTAAAATGAATTCTATTGCTTCCAACTAACCATTTGGTGGCAGCCAGTAAATGTTTTTTCAATAAACAAATATGTTAGTGAGAACTAAATAGCTTTAGTAGCGTACTAGCCAATCTACGTGTTATTAGGCATCACAATCAGTTTTTAACCAGCAACAAAATTTTGCTTTATAAAGCAGCAAGTACACAGTTTATGTAGTCACTAACAAAATTTTTTTTTAGTGTATCGTTGTTTATATATCGTGTTTTTAAAACCAAAGGAAAATTTGGTTTCTTTCAGAATAAATATCTCTCATTGGAAAACGTTTCAGGATTTAAAACACATTGGGAATATAAAAATACTTCGCAAAATGTATTATTAACACCAAATATAACCCGTGGCTTAAGTATTACGTATATAAAAAAAGTATTCATCATTTATACTGAAAAGATTATTCATGTTGAGTACAAAATCTTGATAATTTTCTTGGCTTTAAGGGCTTCTTCATACGACAGTAGGTATACTGTTACCAATTTTTTGTTTCTGTGCAGACTCTTCTCTTTTAAGTTGTTCAGAATTGTTGCTGCATTTTGTGATTTCAGATTTAAGTAGAGCAATCATTGGTCATGTACAAGATTCAATTGCTGTTTTACAATAGTAAATAGTAACATTACTTCTAGTTGTTCAAGAAAATGAAGAGGCAAATATGAATGCAAACAGCGAACACATACCTTCCTCTAAAAACTTAAAACTTCAGCAGTTTTGAACATTAAATATATCAAGTAAATTTCATAAAGACATTTTAAGTAATATATTGCATTTCATTTACTTAATAATTGGTGTCACAGAAACAGGTAATAAAATATACTTATTTTGTATACTTTTTGCAGACCAATTCGAATAATTGCTGAATTTACATAATTAATGATTATAAATTAATTGCTAAATATCAGTCTTTAATAAAATATGTATTATAAGTCAGTGACTCCACTGTAAAGTTGTAATGGTAAAACATGTTGTTAGAGGAACACTTTTATATCCTACTAATTTTTTTTGACAGATGTCAATCTAAAATTTCATAACATTTGTTGAGCATTACAGTGCAATGGCAAGTGGATTAGCTGACAGCGTGTTGATAAAAAATACAGCCTCCACTTGACGCACTAGCTGATGGCGAAAGGATACATAAACGAAAAGTAAACATTGGCGCTACTTTCGCCGAACAGTCAGAATCTCGCCAACTTACATGAGACAGAGAATACAAGGGACCTCTCTAACTGTAATTTACTAACACTGGTGTTTATTCCTATTCAATGTCACAAACGAGGAAACGATGAAACGTACCATGTGGGCTGCCCCCGGGAGACGAGGGACTCGCCAACACATTTTTTGCGAAATTAGTTAGCACATTTGTATACAACATATCAACATGTCAGACAGACATCACGACACCCACATTCACTCCAGCCGGGAGGCTAAAGGCGAGCTTCACTCCCCCGCCGAAAACACGAATATGTAACTTTACTTATAATAGGCAGAACCATCAAAGGGCCTTAATACGGGTCCGATGCCCAACAAACCACAGACACATGGCACCCCACCGCCGACCCAATGTTTGCAGTATGTGTCGAAATAATTTGTTATATCTATGAAACGTTTGCAATATTCTACCAAATTTTGAATACAAACAGTGTTACTTAAAAGCAACATTAATGCTTTTGGATATTCTCTTTTGCTGGATTTTTTTCAAATTTTTTTCAGGTTAGTAAATAAATCATTTTGCCATATTTACAGAATAATTGAACTAATTCCCACAAAATTTTACACACATACAGGAGGATATGTTAAGTTACATTATTGAAATGGGGTGAGACAGTGATTTTTAAAATGGCAGCCATATAAATATTTCGATATTTTTGGCATATCTATTTAACAATATAACAATTTCAATCAAACTTTTTAGCTGATAGTATCTATTTGAAACGTCGTGTGCAGAGCCTCTTTTTGAGCAATTTTGTAAAATAGCACCGTTAAGAAAATAATGTGTTTATGCCACATCTCGGAGACCAATAAACCGATTTTCACCAACTTTTTCACGGAAGTAGCATCATGTAAACGCATGTGCTTTAGTGTCTCAGACACTCATTTTCAAAATGATGGACGTGTAAATATTTTAGGTTAATGAACCTTATCATTCAAATCTTTAGACTGATTATATCCGATTTTGATGCTCCGAATCCTACCTCCGAGATACTGTTGATTGCAAGCTTACTTAATTTTACGAGTTTTTTTAATTTGAATCCTGGCGTCATTAATTTTTTTTAATTGTCTTGTTACTGTTTCACAGGTTTCTGGTTTTATCTGTAATGATATTTCTGTCAATTAGATTTAAACGCCTACCTACCATCTAAGCTTCTAAGAACATCGCTAAAATATATTTTCGCCCATGTAGAGAAAAGAACGCTCATTAGTTGGTCAGTAACTTCTTTTTTAATATAATCTAATAAAATAACACTAATAATTTTTTAGTTTTTGACTTCTTTATTTATGGTTTTTTGTAAATTTTGAAATACTATTTTGATGTTTCAAATAAGCATTTAAGTATTTTCAAATATAATTTTTACAGTATTTTTTACACCACAACTCCCCTAATCTTCGTATTCCTCCCTACTGACAGGTTTGCTTGGAATACTGACTTAACACAACATTGCACAACTGTGGAAATTGTTCAGAAACATATGTATTACGTAAGCATACAATTTCCACATGTGTTTTCCCCTTTTATTTAAAAAAAAAACTTTCTTCTTTTCTTTTTTTTCTTTTACCGAAACACGTGTCTCGTGAAAAGTAAGTTCGATTCCTGAGTAGTTGAGTTGCAAACATAAGAGCGTCCTTTTCTTACAAAGGCTAAAAATTAATGCGTTGACTATGTGTTTTAAATATCAAAGTTTAATTTTCTGGAAAATATAGTAAATATAAGAGAAAGGTACACTGGTGAAATGTTGGGAATTCAAAATAGATTTCTACAAGGTTCTATTGCTTTTACTATTAAATATTGTAATTGAAAATTTTAGTGCAAGACTTATTTTTATTTCGACAGTTGAGTCCCCCCTCTCCCGACGAAAAAAAAAATTTACTAAGTCATTACTCACCATTTCTACGATACTGTGCAGAGCGCAAGAGCATAACTGAATGTAGGCTATATGCGCTTCATATGGAAGTGACTCCATGCACACTACATTAATTCATATTACTTTAATTTAACAGGAAATGATGGACAGTGAGTAGTGAGAATTTTAAAAGAAGTGTTAGTTTGCTAAATATAGAATAATGAAAGTCAATTACCAACATGACCCTCTTGTGGGGTTTACGTCTGATAGTTCTTTTATAATCGCATTTGCTGATGAAACAACTCCCAGGCTTATGGAATGTTTACAAGATACTTTTGCAAAGACATTTTCCGACATTACGTTATCAGGAAACAAATATATTTTATCACCGAAAAGATATACCTTTATGTTAACACAACGCCACGTGCCTTTAAAGTTTTGAGATGGAAAGAAAGGTGATACTTTTGTTGTTTTCTCCTGGTACGCTGGTGGCGTACGAATTTAAACATATATGTGAATATCTGGACTGCGCAACTTGTCCATCTGTCAGCTCACCGCAACAGATTCTAACGATACCAGGACTAAACGCCGGTTTGGTTATCGTCTGCGATTGCTGGTTTTCTGTTTGTACACATGGGTGGCAAAAGTAGACACTGCTGCAGATTAAATATTTATAAATATAAATCTTTAAAAAAATATTTTGCTAGGGAATGCCAGGCGTTTGGGCATTTAATGGCACCACGCGACTGCAATGCTTATGGTGAAGGTAGCAAAATTAAAAAAAATGCTGTGTGGTAATTGTATGTTACTAGTAGTATTTAAACAGTGAATGTATCATTGTGTTAAAATTTGAATACAATCATGACAGTATTAACGACTATGAAGTAACGTAATATTTGTGACAGTGAAGTTAGATAAACTGAAAAAACTGATTTGTGGTGACCAAAATATTTTGTTAGCTGCCACAAAAATGTTTTTTCAATATAGACATCAGAATATATTTTGCGGCACCAAAAACTTTTCATAATTCCAGTATTTAGTGGAAACTACAAAATGACGTTTGTGGTCACAAATAAATTTAGTTTGTTTGTAAGCAATAATGAGTTTTTTAGTCACAGAAAAATGTTACAATGATAGCAGCAACACTGATAAGTGAGGTTCACAAAACTGTTTTGCGGATTGTGGGCTTTTGTAGGTAGGAATGGTCGAACAACAATTAAAATTTAAATTAATCGTCGCCATGAGTGGTATTCAAACATTGGACTCCTCTAATGCGAGCTTAGTGTCTTACCATTGCGCCACCTCACTCAACGTTACATTCTTTTCTTTTGCATGAAAACAACTGAAATGTAATAAGTGGCACACGAGACAAGGCTTGCACACTTCACCTCATGGGAAGTTAATTTTCTAGAGACATTTACGTATACCATTTACTTACTTGCGATAAAGGAATTGTATAATCCGTTCATAAGTCAATAGTTTGTAATCAGATATAAGGAGAAAAACATGAACAAATATGGCGTCGTGGCCAGACAGAAGGTNTAGAGACATTTACGTATACCATTTACTTACTTGCGATAAAGGAATTGTATAATCCGTTCATAAGTCAATAGTTTGTAATCAGATATAAGGAGAAAAACATGAACAAATATGGCGTCGTGGCCAGACAGAAGGTGGCCACTTCGAATATGCCAGAGCACATGAGAAGAATATAACGGATTTAGCTATGCAGTCTCAGCAAAAATGTTTAATTGTGGGTAAAATGAATTCTATTGCTTCCAACTAAACATTTGGTGGCAGCCAGTAAATGTTTTTTCAATAAACAAATATGTTAGTGAGAACTAAATAGCTTTAGTAGCGTACTAGTCAATATACGTGTTATTAGGCATCACAATCAGTTTTTAACCAGCAACAAAATTTTGCTTTATAAAGCAGCAAGTACACAGTTNTACGTGTTATTAGGCATCACAATCAGTTTTTAACCAGCAACAAAATTTTGCTTTATAAAGCAGCAAGTACACAGTTTATGTAGTCACTAACAAAATTTTTTTTTAGTGTATCGTTGTTTATATATCGTGTTTTTAAAACCAAAGGAAAATTTGGTTTCTTTCAGAATAAATATCTCTCATTGGAAAACGTTTCAGGATTTAAAACACATTGGGAATATAAAAATACTTCGCAAAATGTATTATTAACACCAAATATAACCCGTGGCTTAAGTATTACGTATATAAAAAAAGTATTCATCATTTATACTGAAAAGATTATTCATGTTGAGTACAAAATCTTGATANAAGTATTACGTATATAAAAAAAGTATTCATCATTTATACTGAAAAGATTATTCATGTTGAGTACAAAATCTTGATGATTTTCTTGGCTTTAAGGGCTTCTTCATACGACAGTACGTATACTGTTACCAATTTTTTGTTTCTGTGCAGACTCTTCTCTTTTAAGTTGTTCAGAATTGTTGCTGCATTTTGTGATTTCAGATTTAAGTAGAGCAATCATTCGTCATGTACAAGATTCAATTGCTGTTTTACAATAGTAAATAGTAACATTACTTCTAGTTGTTCAAGAAAATGAAGAGGCAAATATGAATGCAAACAGCGAACACATACCTTCCTCTAAAAACTTAAAACTTCAGCAGTTTTGAATATTAAATATGTCAAGTAAATTTCATAAAGACATTTTAAGTAATATATTGCATTTCATTTACTTAATAATTGGTGTCACAGAAACAGGTAATAAAATATACTTATTTTGTATACTTTTTGCAGACCAATTCGAATAATTGCTGAATTTACATAATTAATGATTATAAATTAATTGCTAAATATCAGTCTTTAATAAAATATGTATTATAAGTCAGTGACTCCACTGTAAAGTTGTAATGGTAAAACATGTTGTTAGAGGAACACTTTTATATCCTACTAATTTTTTTTGACAGATGTCAATCTAAAATTTTTTTTCCCGTTTTTGGTCTTGCTGAGTTTTGTGAGTGTACGATTTTAATTTTAATTTTAATTTATCTTATGGTCGGCAATGGACTCAATCCAATCATACCAACATAATAACACGAATTCACCATTGCCGTTAAACTTCTAAGATAAAAACAAATTTATAAAAAATACAAATATTTATAAATTACCAATATTGAATTTCTGAAATTCAACTTGTTAAAATATTAATAATTGTAATATTATACTGCTTAAGCAATGTCGATTATTTATGTAAGTGCCTAACATACCTGATATACAAAAAAGACATACCAACTACTGCATTTTACCACCAAAGTATTCAACCTAATACCCTGAAACGAACAAATTGTCTCAACTACCCCCCTAGCTCCTTCCAAGGAAAAATGTCAAGTTTAACAGGGTACAGGCATCAACTTAAGGAGCTAAAACTTACTCACTTAGACTAGAATCCACATATCAGGGATCATAAACATCAATGTTAAAACCAGAGTCTGAGATGAAGATAGATTGCACAACAAAAAATGGATCTCTCCAGATAGTTACAGAAATCATATCAAGTCTTGCACAAGAAAATCGAAACGTAGAAAACTCCGATCTCTCTCATTACAAGTCTGCAAATACCTTATACAGCTGCTAACAATTCATTCAATTTAGCTTATTTTTCTTTCCTTTACCAGTTTCACTTTGGTCACCAACCTTGGTACACGTTTTATTAATCCGACAGTTAAATTTAAAATGTCCGCATTTTCCAAAGGAGTAGCATAATACAACGTTTTAATCCCATATTTTTTTTCAATTAAGAGCCAAATACTCTTGTTTCCCGAAATTGAAGCTAATTCTATTTTACATTACCCTCAACCGCTGGGAATCACTACGTTTGCCAGCTTCAAACATAACATGCTGTATATTACTTTCTTGGACTTTAGCTATTTCCCTCCCAGACTCCATGGCAAGATAAACTTTATTATCCACATCTATTGCCCACTTCCGCGTTTGCATTGTCGTAAACAGCACATTTTGACCCACAATGTGCCGTCTAACCATAGGAGAAAGATTTTCAAAAATCATACGAACCAATTCACTTTCATGTAACATTTACGGTGCATGCGCAATTGGTAACAAACTGAATAAATGCCAAATGTATTTTCATTCGGGTTTTGAAAACAGCGAAAGTATTTCTTAATCAGGTCTTCTTTAGCCCTACGCAACCGGCATAACTCATTTTACATTTTAGATTTAACGATACACCACTCTTACCCATTGGCTATACCCATCAGAACAATATGTAAAGTCATACCCGATCATTTACTCACTAATGTTAGTNCCACTCTTACCCATTGGCTATACCCATCAGAACAATATGTAAAGTCATACCCGATCATTTACTCACTAATGTTAGCCAAATATTCATTTCTGTTGGGAACCATTACATTTCCACGATGTTATCAATTTGTATACAAAATTGCAATAAATGATCAGAATTACAGTCACGTAACAATTATGAGAGAGCGATTTTCGGGCAAAATCTANTATACAAAATTGCAATAAATGATCAGAATTACAGTCACGTAACAATTATGAGAGAGCGATTTTCGGGCAAAATCTACACCTTAAGTTGGTTGCCCCAACTAACCTGTTTTCTTCGCGTTGCGTCGGTCGTACACATCACCAACCTTTATGACAGCTGCTATTTCTTCCTTAAGGTGTCTATTCCTTTCGTATCCTCCACCTGAATGTTTGCAGCTGCCAAATTGGTGACCAAAGCTGCCTTATCTACCTGGTAGATTCAAGATGTCATGGTAGAACTGTAACACACCTACCACAGGAACAGGAAACTGCTAAAAACAGCAGAGAGGCGCAGAATTTAAACCACCTGTCTTAGAAAATGGAGGGGGATTAGAATTATATCTCACTCATATAATNAGCAGAGAGGCGCAGAATTTAAACCACCTGTCTTAGAAAATGGAGGGGGATTAGAATTATATCTCACTCATATAAGGCATTTACAAAAATATTTCGCTCCACAATGTATATAGACAGGCCGTTTCGGTGTTATGCAATTGAGTGTTTACTATTTCCAATAGAATATTAAGGCAGTAAGTACCGTTAAAACAAACGCCAAGTAATTTCATAAAAAGCAATTTCCTATGCAAGCCATATATTACAATATAGAATTAATTTAAAATTCCATAAAAATGATAGTAAGTTGTATATTTCTATATGTATACCCCATTATATAAACTGGAGAGTCATAAAAATTGGGATAGGCTTACATGTGCAAATAACAGAGGTATAAAACCAATCAGAGTAAAGCGATGCGGTCGGCAGCGCCTATATAAGACAACAAGCGTCTGGCAAAGTTCCTAGATCGGTTACTGCTGCTACAATGGCAGGTTATCAAGATTTAAGTGAGTTTGAACTTGGTATTATAGTCGGCACATGAGAGATGGGACCTAGCATTTCCGAGGTAGCGATAAAATTTGGATTTTCGTACGACCATTTCACGAGTGTACAGTGAATATCGGGAATCCGGTAAAACATCAAATCTTCGACATCGCTGCGGCCGGAAAAATATCGTGAACGAACGGGACAAACGACGACTGACGAGAATCATTAAACGTGACATGCGTGCAACCCTTTCTGAAATTGGCGCAGATTTCAATGCTGTGGCATCAACAAGTGCCAGCATGCGAACTATTCCACGAACCATCATTTATATGGGTTATCGGAGCCGAAGGTCCACTCGTGTACCGTTGTTGACTGCACGACACAAATCTTTACGCCTCGCCTGGGCCCGCCAACACCGCCATTGGACTGTTGATGACTGGAAACACGTTGCCTGGTCTGACGAGTCTCGTTTCCAATTGTATCGGGCGGATGGACGTGTACGGGTATGGAGACATCCTCATGAATCCATGGACCCTACATGTCAACAGGGGACTGTTCAAGCTGGTGGAGGCTCTGTCATGGTATGGGGCGTGTGCAGTTGGCGTGAAATGGGACCCCTGATACGTCTAGATACGACTCTGACAGGTGACAGATACGTAAGCATCCTGTCCGATCACCTGCACCCATTCATGTCCATTGTGCATTCCGACGGACGTGGACAATTCCAGCAGGACAATGCGACACCCCACACATCGAGAGTTGCTACCATGTGGCTCCAGGAACACTCTTCTGACTTGTGACACTTCCATTGGCCACCTAAATCACCATACATCAACATTATTGAGCATATCTGGGATGCCTTGCAACGTTCTGTTTAGAAGAGGTCTCAACCGCCTCGCACTCCTATGGATTTGTGGATTGCCCTGCAGGATTCATGGTGTGAATTGCCTCCTACATACCTTCAGACATTAGTCGAGTCCATGCCACATCGTCTTGCGGCACTTCTGCGTGCTCGTGGGGGCCCTACACGATATTAGGCAGGTGTGCCAGATTTCGGCTTTCAGTGTATAAACAGATAGGATACGTGTAGAATTTGTTGGGTAGGTACGTAGAGGGCGTAAAACTCACTTTGCTGGATTGCAAATAATCTGCAACAAGCTATTCACACGTTTTTTTTTTCAATTCTATCACATTGGCGACAAAATGGTTAAAAGAAAAAAACATACTCGGGATATTGGAACATACAGTTCATGCATCCTCACGGTACATGCAAGATCGGAGCCGTTGAACTGCTTCCAGCTTGCTGTCTTGGGTGGTCGCAGCTGCTTATGCTGCATATTTATGGGAATTCAAACGCGGTTGCCAGTGGTGTCCCACTCGTACATTCACTGAAGTGCAAATCAGCTACCATGACAAACAAGCACGACATAAACTCCAACTCATATGATATTCCAACAAGTTCGTAACAAAAGACGCAGACCTTTGTATTACTTCGTTGATATAGCAATGTTAACTTGATGTTTCTTTAAACATATTTTCTTGGCGGCCAGTTCTATCGAAAACGTGCCACCTACAGAGCAACTCGTAACCTTGGGTGTCGGGCAAAACAAACGTTATGTTTACTACCCATCGGGAAGGTGCGAAAACCACCGAGCGGCCGAGCTGCCATGTGCAACAATCAGCAATTTTTTCTTCGGCAACTGGAGCTTTTCGCCATGCTACACGGTCTAATGCCAGACAGCTCGCGATACGCCAACCACCTAGCGGCTAACATAAAAACCACCGAATTGCCCAAATAAGTGTATAAATCAGTATGAATATAAAATTATATAAAATATAAATACTAATATATTAACAACATTAAATTACTAAAATGCAGCCGGCCGGAAAATGAATAAATANCACATCGTCTTGCGGCACTTCTGCGTGCTCGTGGGGGCCCTACACGATATTAGGCAGGTGTGCCAGATTTCGGCTCTCAGTGTATAAACAGATAGGATACGTGTAGAATTTGTTGGGTAGGTACGCAGAGGGCGTAAAACTCACTTTGCTGGATTGCAAATAATCTGCAACAAGCTATTCACACGTTTTTTTTTTCAATTCTATCACATTGGCGACAAAATGGTTAAAAGAAAAAAACATACTCGGGATATTGGAACATACAGTTCATGCATCCTCACGGTACATGCAAGATCGGAGCCGTTGAACTGCTTCCAGCTTGCTGTCTTGGGTGGTCGCAGCTGCTTATGCTGCATATTTATGGGAATTCAAACGCGGTTGCCAGTGGTGTCCCACTCGTACATTCACTGAAGTGCAAATCAGCTACCATGACAAACAAGCACGACATAAACTCCAACTCATATGATATTCCAACAAGTTCGTAACAAAAGACGCAGACCTTTGTATTACTTCGTTGATATAGCAATGTTAACTTGATGTTTCTTTAAACATATTTTCTTGGCGGCCAGTTCTATCGAAAACGTGCCACCTACAGAGCAACTCGTAACCTTGGGTGTCGGGCAAAACAAACGTTATGTTTACTACCCATCGGGAAGGTGCGAAAACCACCGAGCGGCCGAGCTGCCATGTGCAACAATCAGCAATTTTTTCTTCGGCAACTGGAGCTTTTCGCCATGCTACACGGTATAATGCCAGACAGCTCGCGATACGCCAACCATCTAGCGGCTAACATAAAAACCACCGAATTGCCAAAATAAGTGTATAAATCAGTATGAATATAAATTTATATAAAATATAAATACTAATATATTAACAACATTAAATTACTAAAATACAGCTGGCCGGAAAATGAATAAATATGAAAGTATAATGTTAAGCAATTTCTTTTTATGTTCGTGTAAAACACACCTGATTGATAAAACAGACATACAAACTTATGCATTTTGCTACCAAAGTATACTAACCAACGTACGGAGATGAACAAATCGTCTGAAAACAAACAAAAAAAGAGTGGGTCCATGATATTAATATTGACATAAGTGAGAGCGAGTATGTAACATGTCACAGATTACGCCTCTCTCCTGAGAAGTTCAGTATCAACGGATGAATGTTGAAACTGACTACATCATGAAAGCCATCTATAAAGCTGTGGTGAAGCACAGAAACTTCAAGAAATTCATAAGCCCAATATGGTGGTGTACTATGAGAAGGAGAGAGAAAGGTTCTGTGGAGAGTCGTCGTCGTTTTCTAATTAAACTCGCTTGGTCTGGCCAGACACACACGTCCCATCCCACCTTTGTCTGGCGTTGCTGTGTCTGGACACACGTCCAGTGTAAGGAGTTAACCTAATCGACCATAATTTTTTTTTTTGTTCTGTGTGTTGAGTGAAGGCCGTGCCTGGAGATGCTGGCAGCCAGTGTGGAAGCATCCTTGCCCTCTTGCTGGAATAGTTATTTCGGGATGTGCGTGAAGGACAACACATACATTAACCGGGCTGGGCCATGCCATGGCCGGAGGCCCTATTGAGTGACGGCTCTCGCCCGGTATATGAACTGCACACTTCTATCCGTAGCATATGTTCACATTTCACTGTGCTGTGCTTGATCTCCTTCAGCGGGAAGAGTTAGGTTTAATTTAATCTCGGCATTGGTCCGGTCTCGGCTGGCTGTTTGGATGCGTTTTCATGCATGCTGCAACGTTTGGAGGTGACTTCGTGTGCATATTTTTATAGTATATTTTCAATTAACCAACATTTTTGTTGACTTGTTTTTTGCAATAATATGTGTTAGGACAACTAATAGTAACATTTCGAATGAAAATCAAAATGTCGGAATGCATAGTTCAAAGACACGTTTTGGAGGGAAATTGTGTCACTCATTTAAGCGAAAACTAAGATCGCCTATGGTCTGTTGGTCCAAACACCACCTTATTTAGGAGTTAAGAAATATTGTGTTTTTGACCAATACATGTGATTTTAAATATAAAGACAAGCCATTCTTGAGAAAAATGCTATTCTGTATGATAAAAAAATTATTTTTTTTCGAAGGTGATATTTGAGTTTGATTCTCTGATCTTTTTGAAAATATCACACAATCAAAATAAACAAATAAGCATTAAACACAATTTAAATGTCAGAACAAACAACTAATTTGTAACTATTTATAATAGGTAGAAAAGGAAGACTGTAGTGTAAAAAATAGTTTTATAAATTAGCATTTAGTTGGGAAACACATTTTAATAAGATATTAATATTTTTCTCTCAAATACTTCCAAGAAGCACATGTGATCAAATAAAACATTAAATAAAAAATTAAACTAAAATTATCAATTATCAAGCTTATCTATACTGATCTTGCATTGATAAATAAACCAAGGCAGGATATTGCGGCCAGTCTGCACTGCTGCAAAATTCAGGGAAAATTTAAATGTTCTCGAACAGTAAATGCTGCACCTAGCGATGCAGATGATGTGATATTGGTGAGCTAGAATGCATACTCTATGAGATTAGTTCATATAGCAGTAGCTACATTCATCCACCATTTTACAGGTAGCGCCTATTAAAAAAAAATATTGTCATACATTACATCTCAAGAACGAAAACAGGTGGCTTATGGAAATCTCACTAGAAGAAAGAAGTGAGGCTGTTGTGAAACAAGTAATTTCCATAAAAACCCGCATTGCTCGTTATCTGTTTACAGGTCACCAATCGTGTAGTTGTATTGACGCTACTCCCCACCTGTGTGATACAGGATGGTTCATAGGATCTCAGTTAATATTACCAGGAACAGAATATAAGGAGCCTTGAAGGTTGAGGGTATATCAAACAATGACTTCATCACATCTTGGTTTTAACATAATTATTTGACAGGAATTCATATACACATTCCCGGAAATGCAACTACTTTTCCGAGAATTAACTTATACATTATTGACCCTGCGAGTTCTGGGCCTGAAGGGCTGATTACAGTGTTCTGGCTATATTTCTGATGGCTTGGGGGGACACTAGGCAACAGAACATATACCTGAGAGGCGACGTCGCTACTTATCTGTATTTATTGCTGGGTTGTTGTTCCGGCAGTTGCTTAGGTCTAGAGAGTTGGGAGGCCCGGTTACAGACCCTCGGACTGGCTGTTGTTGGCATGCTGCACTAAGCTGGCTTCCTCCTTTAGCATTGGCTAAATGACACCCACGTTCCGGTGAGGGACCCTTGGCAGGTCCCCACCCCGGCTCTCAGCATGGGGTTGCACTGGACTACACCCACTTGCTCGACATGGTGCTCCTCATTGGAGTTCAACACCCGACTCCCATTCTCGGCATAGGGTTGTAATTGTTGGATTGCCTCCCTACCACATCCCGGTGAGAGACCCTTGGCGGGCCCCCACACTGGCCCTTGGCACGGGGTTGCACTGGACTACTCCCACTCTTTCGATGTGGCACTCCTCATTGTAGCTCACCACTCGACTCCGCCTTCCCGGCGCGAGATTGTAACTGACTTGGCTGACGTCGGTGTTCCGGCTCCCAATGCCTGACGANCTCGACTCCGCCTTCCCGGCGCGAGATTGTAACTGACTTGGCTGACGTCGGTGTTCCGGCTCCCAATGCCTGACGACATATGTGTCCCGGTTTGGCGCTTCCAAGTGCCGAGCCAGCTGCTGCTAGTCGCTTTACGATGACAGGGTGTCACTGACTGACTGAACTCTGCGAANGCTTCCAAGTGCCGAGCCAGCTGCTGCTAGTCGCTTTACGATGACAGGGTGTCACTGACTGACTGAACTCTGCGAACTGACTCCCGCCCAGCGCCCCCCTGTGCAGGAAATTATTGGTTGTCTGTCCCGATTTGTCAGACCCCTTAACACTGTCTCTGGTTGACTCTGCCTGGGCCCGACCCCCAGCATTGGTGTGTTATATCACTCACCCAACTGATGCACTGATTCAACTAACTAACTGACTGATGTGGCTGACTGTCTCGGCCAGGGTCCGATCTCCCCGGCCTCGATTAACTTCTGCACAGACTTCCTCTCTCGGTGATGCGACTGACGTACCTGACTGGCCGACTGATCTCCCGTTACTGGTCCCCCTTGACAAACACAACTTGGTTTTTTAAACTATTTCCATCCTCCTTAGAACCTTATACTTGTCTTCCCATGTTAGGTGAAGAGGAAAGGGGGAGGTGCTTAACAAAGACATCTTCCTACACATGCCACCACTCTTATTGGTGGAGGGGGAATGCGTTGACCTGCAGGGCCACTGACAAACCCTGTCAGCTGTTTCTGTGGCGCATGTTGCCTTCAGCGCGTGGTTTTTGACTTCTAAGTTTACTGGGATGGTTAAAACACTTAATTTACTAGTCCACTGCGTTAAGAGAATGGCACAAAACCTGACGGACAATTAAGAGGGCTTACAAATGCTGTGGACAGCACGTTAATGTACCAGTGTAACTTCTGGCTACATATTTGAACTCGTGCAAATAAATGAACAAAACTTGAAAAGTGTACACAGCTTGGACTCTGTATAGTACTTGCAAACTTTCTTACAGGGTTATAACATATTTACATGGTTACACAGTTTACACATTTCACTAAATATCCTCAATCATCTTTCCGGATCACAGTACTTTGACAGAACTTATTTGCTCTTCTGTGCTTCCATCGNTCACTAAATATCCTCAATCATCTTTCCGGATCACAGTACTTTGACAGAACTTATTTGCTCTTCTGTGCTTCCATCGGCCTTGAAAATCGGGGACTTTCTTGCATATAGGCTAACTATTGTGGCAATTTGCACAGCTGACTGACAGCATTTATATTTTTGTGACATGGTTTGTTTTTACTGGTATTTACAGCTCACATGCTGTGTAATTGAAAACAGTCTTATCTCCTAGGCTGTTAACTCTGTCCTTGCTAATGTCTGGAACTCTTCTGTTTTTACAAAGGGTCTTCCAAAAGGCGGAAGCAAACACACACTTAATCTATAGCTTAACTTACACATGGTATGTTTTACTGGTAAGGCGGCTCACAGGCCATGTTAAGAACAAAAATAAAACCCTTATCTTATCCTTCCTCTACAGCTCCTAAGGCGGGCAAATGTCAACACACAACACCCTCTGTAAAAATTTTAATTCCTTTCAACCCTGCACCTGGCTGATGGCCTATCTTGGTACCTTACATCCACAGGTTAATTAAACAAAAAACTCTCTGTCACAGTAAAGTGTGGCATCAACATGCCTTTCGGCTGAAGGCCTAACTTCCTCATTTACATAGGATAAACACAGGTCTAACTGAAAACACTGTGTCGCACCTAAGTTTTGGTGCACTTAGGGTTGGCAGATCGGGTATCCTGCCCTAGTTTTTCTCTTTTTCTTAGCGGGTGATATGAGTAAACACTTACCTCACGTCACACTGCGTCTGTTTTTGCCGGATGAGATAGCTTCTTATCCCGCCCGCACTGTGAACCTGGGTAAACCTGGACAACAGGTTGGTGAGGGGGGGAGGCTGTGTCACCTTTCCCTCATTCTGTTGTGCTCTCTANTTGGTGAGGGGGGGAGGCTGTGTCACCTTTCCCTCATTCTGTTGTGCTCTCTAGACTGTTACAGGTTCCTCCTCGGATTTGTCTGAGGTCTCCTTGGTTCGATTCTTGGTCGGTGTATTTCTGTTCATTTCTTCGCTTCTCGCTACTGTCTCTTCTTTGTCCGTTTCCTCACCAGTCTTCTTCACACGCATCTTTACGTNTTCATTTCTTCGCTTCTCGCTACTGTCTCTTCTTTGTCCGTTTCCTCACCAGTCTTCTTCACACGCATCTTTACGTGCTTTCATGTACTTCTGGTGCAGTGTTTCTTGTCGGCTGGCATTGCATGGCTCGGGTTTGTTATAACCCAGCTCTCCATTCTTCGTTATCGGCTTGCACAGTGACAGGTGCACTCTTGGGACACTGAGATAGCGAGTAGGGCTGTGTTGCTTCTTACTTTTGCCCACTATCTTCCTGTTATGGTTCACTGTCCAGTGGACTAGTAACCTACTGCGGGTTTCTACTTTTANTTACTTTTGCCCACTATCTTCCTGTTATGGTTCACTGTCCAGTGGACTAGTAACCTACTGCGGGTTTCTACTTTTATCTTATCGGCCAGCACCCCGGTTTTACACTCGACTGCCTGACCTATATCACGTCATTTTCCACCGTCGAGAGAAATTGACATCTCCGTTTCTCCCATTTCTTCTCCTCGCTAATTACTGNTATATCACGTCATTTTCCACCGTCGAGAGAAATTGACATCTCCGTTTCTCCCATTTCTTCTCCTCGCTAATTACTGCCTCGCTACATCTCCACTCCTCGCTACTCACTTCTGCACATGCTCTCGCGTTTATCGTCGTCTCTCATCATTCTCGCCACTTTCGCTATTGCCCACCATCCAGTGGGCAGTGGCCCACTTCTTCTCTAATCTCCCTCTGCCTCCGCTCCTCGCTAAACTCCCTTCGTTCTCCTGCCTTTCTCACTTGAACTTGCTCCTCCTGCTCGTCCTCGTTAATTCCTAGTTCGTTGCCCTCGTAATTCTGACTTNTGCCTTTCTCACTTGAACTTGCTCCTCCTGCTCGTCCTCGTTAATTCCTAGTTCGTTGCCCTCGTAATTCTGACTCATGATGTGCTAATTAATGCTGTAGTGGGCACCATGGGGTTTGAGANTCACTTGAACTTGCTCCTCCTGCTCGTCCTCGTTAATTCCTAGTTCGTTGCCCTCGTAATTCTGACTTATGATGTGCTAATTAATGCTGTAGTGGGCACCATGGGGTTTGATACTCCCCAAAATCTTTTATTCATCCTTACTCTCTCGGTAATTCGGTAAGACTGTGACCCCTTTTCTCGGGTATAGTCTAGTTCTTGTTTCGGTCTCTACAGACTTAACTATGCCCCATGTTGGGCGTCAATTTAACTTGATGCTTTTCCCCACCTGTGTGGTACAGGATGGTTCATAGGATCTCAGTTAATGTTACCAGGCACAGACTATAAGGTGCCTTGAAATTTAAGGGTATATACAATGATGCCTTCATGACATCTTGGTTTCAACAGGTTTATTTGACAGGGAAGTCATACACACATTCCTGGCAATGTAACTACTGTTCCGAGAATTAACTCATTTATTACTGACCCTGTGAGTTGTGGGCCTGAAAAGGGCTGATTACAGTGTTCTGGCTACGTTTCTGATGGCTTGGGGGACACTAGGCGACAGGACACATCCCTGAGTGGTGATATCAGTACTTATCTGTATTTGTTGCTGGGTTGTTGTTCCTGCAGTAGTTAAGGTATGGTGAGTTCCATGGCACTGTTACAGGCCCTCGGACTGGCTGTTGTAGGGGTGCTGCACTCAGCTGGCTTCTCCTTTGGTATTGGCTGACTGACTTCCATGTCCCTGCGAGGGACCCTCGGCAGGCCCCCACCCTGGCTCTCGATGCAGGCTTGCACTGGACTACTCCCACTCGCTCGATGTGGTGCTCCTCATTAAAATTGAACACTCGACTACTGTTCTCGGCGTAGGGTTGTAACTGACAGACTGCCTCTCTACCATGTCCTGCGGAGGGACCCTTAGTGAGCGTTACCCTGACTCTTGGCACTGAGTTGCACTGGACTATTCTCACTCGCTCGATATGGTGCTCCTCATTGAAACTCACCACTCGACTCCACCTTCCCAGAATGGGATTGTAACTGACTCAGCTCATGTCCATGCTCTGGCTCCCCATGCCTGATGCCATATGTGTCCAGGTGTGGCACTTCTGAGCACAGCACCACCTGTTGCTCGTCGCTTTCTGGCGACGGGGTGTCACTGACTGACTGAACTCTGCGAACTGACTCACACCCGGCGCCCTGTGGTAGGGTAAATTACTGGTTGTCTGTCCCGATATGACAGACCCCTTAACACTGTCTCTGGTTCACTCTGCTGAGGCCCGATCCCCAGCCTCTGTGTTCGATATCACTCACCCGACTGATGTACTGATTCAACTGTCTAACTGAATGATGCAGCTGACTGACTCGGCCGGGGTCCGATCTCCCCTGGCCGACTGATCTCCCATAACTGATCCCCCCTTGACAAACACAACTTGGCTTTTTAAACTTTTTCCATCCCCTTTAGTACCTTACACTTGTCTTCCCTAGTTAGGGAAAGATGAAAGGGGGTGGTGCTGAACAAAGACTACTTCCTACATGTGCCACCACTCTTGTTGGTGGAGGGGGACTGTGGTGACCTGTGGGGCCACTGACAAACCCTGTCAGCTGTTTCTGTGGCGCATGTTCCTTTCAGCACGTGTTTTTGACATGTGTGGAAATCGCCAGAGTCTCTGATCCTTTCTTTGGTGTGTCCAAGTTTCATGGTGATTGCTAGGGGGTGGTGGGGGTCTGAGGCAACCTTGACACACATGTATGCTCCGGCCTGCCTTCGCCGCAGGCGTTAATTGCTGCCATGTGTCTCGAGGCAGGTGGCTACTGTGTGTGAGCACTTGTGGGTAGAAGGGGGGAGGGGGAATATGGCAAGCATTGTGGCAGCTGAGATTCTACGTTGAACATGGCATGTGTCAGTATAAAGTGGGAGGATATTGTAAATCATGGTCGCAAGGTAAAGGCGAGCTATGTATTAATTCATGAGGAATTCAGGGACCGATTTAAGTTACTTTAATTAGAAAATTCCTCTGTAAGCGATACTTGCACTAACATGTAAGGCTTCCACTTATGCTTTATAAAAAATTACTGAATAGGTGTATTTTTGGTAGTAACAGGATTGCCATCGCACCCGCGAGATACTCTTCACCATTTAAGAGCACCGTCTACCTAGGTCACCCAACAGAGTACACAGTTTCAGTCGTACACATGTCGTTGAAAAACAGTTTAATATTTTTCACTGACGCCTGCTTAGGAATATCACTTAAGGAATTTTCCACGCTCTAATTGTTGCTCTGTTTTCTATTTCCGCAAATAAAAAGTGATTTTAAATACTGAAAAATGTAAATACGATTGTTTCACAGTCTTTTTTTAGGTATGAAACTTCCAGCATAATAATTTAAGTAATAATAGCTACATGCATCACACTTTTGTGTTTTTATTGCAACGAATAGCCACCGAAGCATGAGACAGGCGGCATACGTCCTTCCTTCCGTTCTGGTTTTGGTTACTTTTCTTTAAAAAAATTTAACTTTATAATTTTTACTTTAGGCAGAGAAAAACAACCATAGGAAGCGGTGAACAAACCCTAGGCAAGTGTGGTGTATAAAGGAGAACCCCAAGAAAATTTGTTTAAAATTTTTTATTTAATTCAGTGATGTTACAAAAACTGTTATCTTTAACCTACAAGGTTATCACACACAATTTTAAACCGTCAAAAAATCTGTAACATTTGTTTTAACAATTATCTCAAAATCCCTTTAAAATACAGTTAAATCACACAAATACANGTCAAAAAATCTGTAACATTTGTTTTAACAATTATCTCAAAATCCCTTTAAAATACAGTTAAATCACACAAATACAAATAAACGTATATTTTTATCCCTTACTACGTCACCCCTCCCGCTTATCTATTTCAAACGAAGGAAAAATTCTCCCAAATGTCTGTCCCCAAAGCCTTGTTATCTCTGTCTTCTATAAGCCCCGAAAATGTATATTTATAAATTCCCGGATTCCAGTAGCACTCTATACTTCGATCTCTTCTTAGTGGTCAGTTCAAACTGCCGCCATGGCCTGGTGGCCGAAAGTCGTCTGCTGGAGCGGGCGTAAGATGGTTACGAGAAGGAGGCGGTGATCGCCGAGCCCCATGCCTTCCCCTCGTACCAGTTCCTATCCGATCTGCGCTGCAGCTAGACGCNTCCCCTCGTACCAGTTCCTATCCGATCTGCGCTGCAGCTAGACGCGACCCTTTGAGCTCCATTGAGAGCCCCATTTTATCACCAGGTATGGTAATTTTCGGCGAACATTGTTGACAGTTTAAACTTTGTACAGGAAAATGTGACAACCCGTCACAATATTATTCCAATATAAAATTATAGGGTTGCCAACGGAATTTTTGTGAGGCGCTTCGACGAAATAAAGACTACGCGCTAATTCAGAGCCTTTGTACGTAAATGCGACCAGACACACTATGTGTGAACCTAGGTTGGGCCTTAGCACTGCTAAGCTCCTAGATCTCGGACACGCTGAATGTCTCCAGCCAAATGGTACTCTTTATTAACTGACAAAACACTGCTCTAATCGGCGAGTGGTGGTGTGGCGCATCTGACACGCGTGCGCCGACAAACGTCCGAAGACTGGTGTCTTTAAATTGGTCGGACTCAGTGCCTCCCTCTCCTTCCCCACCAAGAAAGATTGTGTAACGTCATCCATTGTGATTCACAGCCCGGAGGCGTGGTTGATGCGTCGCGTCCAGATCAGCTGCTATTATTTCTTGTGCTGTCGATCCATTTGCTCTTTTCTTGTTTATTTTATTTATATTTTTAAGGACATTATTATTTCTTTCTTATGAAAATTTAATGGAACCTTTTGATATTTAGTTTATCTTGATATAGTTTTTTTATATTACTGACTAGTGTTTTACTAATCATTAAACTCAATATATTGCAAAATTTGAAGTATTTTATAAATAAATTTATTTGCAGTTTAGACGGACGGTTTATACATGTGACTAATCTTCTCCGAAGTTAACATACACATTTCCGATAGATACAGATGACGCGATATTTTCACAAATATGACGCAAATTATCGCATAGTCAAATATATCGAAATATAATTAAATATTTATGTGACCTCAAAGTTATCATAAAGCAAAATGTATTATAATACCTAATTCTATCTGGTTGGTTCGATTGAATGTATGGGTAAATAAATATACTGTGTCTAAGTGTATTANATTATAATACCTAATTCTATCTGGTTGGTTCGATTGAATGTATGGGTAAATAAATATACTGTGTCTAAGTGTATTAAGCAATATAAATTATGAATTACTTTTATTTTGTAATATCTTATTCCTCTTCTTATTACAAAGTGGTGTTCATCGTCAAGTATTAAATTTACTATCAAGCTGTATAGCATTATTCACAAAACATGGCTAACTTGATCATACTAATAAATATTTTATTTACAAATTTAAATTCCAGACGGTAGCAAAATTGGGAAAATTATAGTTTAATTTTTATCTGCCATCTACAATGTCGATGTCAAAATTCAAAATCCATACNAATCTGCCATCTACAATGTCGATGTCAAAATTCAAAATCCATACAGTGAAGCCGTGGAACATTCCTAGTATTGAAATAATTGTATATAATTAAATTTTATATAAAATATTATTAAATAAAATATCATAGGAAATTATATACAATAAATATTATTATTTTTTTTTTTTAAATCTATTTTTCTCATATAGTCACATATTTTGTGTGATGGATGTAATAACTAAAGCTGTTGATATACTAGAATTATTTAATTTAATTTAGCANATTATAATACCTAATTCTATCTGGTTGGTTCGATTGAATGTATGGGTAAATAAATATACTGTGTCTAAGTGTATTGAGCAATATAAATTATGAATTACTTTTATTTTGTAATATCTTATTCCTCTTCTTATTACAAAGTGGTGTTCATCGTCAAGTATTAAATTTACTATCAAGCTGTATAGCATTATTCACAAAACACGGCTAACTTGATCATACTAATAAATATTTTATTTACAAATTTAAATTCCAGACGGTAGCAAAATTGGGAAAATTATAGTTTAATTTTTATCTGCCATCTACAATGTCGATGTCAAAATTCAAAATCCATACAGTGAAGCCGTGGAACATTCCTAGTATTGAAATAATTGTATATAATTAAATTTTATATAAAATATTATTAAATAAAATATCATAGGAAATAATATACAATAAATATTATTATTATTTTTTTTTAAATCTATTTTTCTCATAGTCACATATTTTGTGTGATGGATGTAATAACTAAAGCTGTTGATATACTAGAATTATTTAATTTAATTTAGCANATAGTCACATATTTTGTGTGATGGATGTAATAACTAAAGCTGTTGATATACTAGAATTATTTAATTTAATTTAGCAGTTAAATAGTATTTTTAAGTATTATTTCACTGCAATAAGTCAGGATTTACATAATGCCATACTCGAAGTGAAATAAAGGAAGTTCTCAAATAATGAAACATTTGATGAGAACACTTCCTGTGTTAATATACTATCGAAAAATGTATTCTACTAAAGAAGATTTTGAGTTATAAATATTTTAGTTAGTGGTAAAATTAATGCAATGGAGCAAACTGCACAAACAGTAGTTTATCTCGTTTAATATATGTAGCAAGTCGTGTTAAGCACAGCGATTTCTTCAATAATAAAGTCATGGCATAATTAAAACTCACTAAACTATTTTATTTATTATCTTACTAGCAATTACTTTTTGCTGCAAGACTCCTCTAAGATAAGAAAAGAAAAATGTTTACCGCGATGTCATTAAATTAGACACTGACAATTTTATAGTGATTCATCACTAAAGCGTGGTGTCTATTTACTGAACGATATCTTGAATAAAAGCATCAGACTCTCTTCCAACTCATTCCATCTGTCATAAATAATCTTGGTTACTGAAAAGGTTTCATTTGAAATCTCAAACATTTTTTCGTTTAAAATTTAGCAATTTTGAGCTTTGCCTTTCCGATGTAGCCGTTATGCAAATTACCTTTATTATGAATGCTAAACAAATAATGTGTTCTCTTTTTCGATTATTTATACACTTCTCTTTGGTAGGTTATCATCANTTATTATGAATGCTAAACAAATAATGTGTTCTCTTTTTCGATTATTTATACACTTCTCTTTGGTAGGTTATCATCAAAATTTTGTGCTACAAGATTTTTCATAGAATGATACTCACGTATAACTATTTCTCTAGTTATAAACGAATTATTTTCTTAAACGGTTACTTCTTACTTTTGTTATTCGTACGTTTTGCGGCAATTTTTATACCAACAAAATCATGGTTTCCTTATTCTGCTAAAATGAAATATTCAATCATATAACATTTCTCATTATTTTAGTATAATAGTTTTTTCTCTGTACAAAAGTCACAGTTTCATTAAAAGTTTCTAAGTTTTACNTTATTATGAATGCTAAACAAATAATGTGTTCTCTTTTTCGATTATTTATACACTTCTCTTTGGTAGGTTATCATCTAAATTTTGTGCTACAAGATTTTTCATAGAATGATACTTACGTATAACTATTTCTCTAGTTATAAACGAATTATTTTCTTAAACGGTTACTTCTTACTTTTGTTATTCGTACGTTTTGCGGCAATTTTTATACCAACAAAATCATGGTTTCCTTATTCTGCTAAAAGGAAATATTCAATCATATAATATTTCTCATTATTTTAGTATAATAGTTTTTTCTCTGTACAAAAGTCACAGTTTCATTAAAAGTTTCTAAGTTTTACCAATGACGTATTCGTTTGGTAGAAATCTTTGGTAGTGATAATAATATTTTTTTCAGGTTTTTGCAATGTAGGATGATTATGTATCGCAGATTTCAGAATCAGCGTAAGTTTAACATTTTGTTTCTTGTTGCCACATAAAGCACTCATTTGTACCAGTTTTTAAACTCCATTTGATATCGTATTCGGAATGTGTCTAGTAAGACAGATCCCACATTTTAATATATATATAAGGCAATAATACAATATTATATCCTGCTTTTGGCATTTTTTTTGTGTAAATCCTGCTGAGATGGCAGAATCACATTTTTATTTTTAGAGAATATTTTTATGTACTGCATACCGGGTGTATAAATATAGATATTTGTGATATAAAATATACATTAAAGATACCTAGAGAAGCAATAGAACTTACATCCATTTTTTGAAAGGAGAAGCTACAAAAATCAGACTACATGGTTTAATGACCGGCATTTAATTTTTTCTTCCTGTAAAGAAGAACAAGTCNGAGAAGCTACAAAAATCAGACTACATGGTTTAATGACCGGCATTTAATTTTTTCTTCCTGTAAAGAAGAACAAGTCTCTCGTTAACCAGAATTTCAGAAATTTTTTATATCACGCCTTATGTATTAGTAGTGCCAAACAACAGTCTCAATGCTCAGCATATTGTTTTCTTATATAATGCTGTGAGGATTTTAAGGCAGCTGGAAAGAAACTTGTAAAACTTTCTTCAACCAATGGCAATTAAATATCGGATGTGTTCTTCTTTGCTAAAAGGACATTCACTCCAGACGCACAAAACAACCTCAGTCAAACAAATGTTAAAGAACCTTGTGCACTTTATGAAAGTATCGCAAGATTGTATATCGCGTCACGTTACCTTGGAACCAAGGTCACCATACAGGTATCAGTAACACAGCTAGACATACCTAAGTTTCATTATTAAGCTGTAATTNCCTTGGAACCAAGGTCACCATACAGGTATCAGTAACACAGCTAGACATACCTAAGTTTCATTATTAAGCTGTAATATTTTAATCACAGCTACTTTTCTGAAGTGGGAAAAAATTTGGAAATTTTGTTTTCTAGGCCAGAAGATGTAACTTCTTTCACTAAAGTGCATTTTGAATTCCCTGTACATTCTAAGAAATTCAGTAATGAGGAAGGATACAATTATCAGGAAATTAGGGAGGTAAAAGCCCCACAAACTTATTAAAATATGTATAGCAATTCATAAAACTGAATTATCTACAAAGGGGCATTCAATCATCATTTAAGAAAGGAAGGTAACATACACACTTGGAAATACACTTTCTCAGTTATTTAATATTAAAGTACAAAAAATATTTTTTTAAAACAAATAAATACAGTTGCACATTAACCTATGAAGAGCAAAAAAACTGGTACACTGGCCTAATATCAAGTAGGGCCCCCGCGAGCACGCAGAAGTGCTGCAAGACGACGTGGCAAGGACTCGAATAATGTCTGAAGGAATTGTCCACGTCCGTCGGAATGCACAATGGACATGAATGGGTGACGGTGATCGGACAGGATGATTACGTATCTGTCACCGGTCAGAAACGTATCTAGACGAATCAGGAGTCCCATTTCACGCCAACTGCAAACGCCCCATACCATGACAGAGCCTTCACAAGCTTGAACAGTCCCCTGTTGACATGTAGGGTCCATGGATTCATGAGGATGTCTCCATACTCGTACACTTCCATCCGCCCGATACAATTGGAAACGAGATTCGTCAGACCAGGCAACATGTTTCCAGTTTTCAACAGTCCAATGACGGTGTTGGCGGGCCCTGGCGAGGCGTAAAGCTTTGTATCGTGCAGTCAACAACGTTACATGTTTGGACCTTCGGCTCCGAAAGCCCATATCAATGATGGTCCATTGAATAGTTCACATGCTGGCACTTGTTGATCCCCAGCATTGAAATGTGCACCCATTTGAGAAAGGGTTACACGTCTGTCACGTTTAATGATTCTTGTCAGTCGTCGTTTGTCCCGTTCGTTCACGATCTTTTTCCGGCTGCAGCGATGTCGAAGATTTGATGATTTACCGGACACCCGATATTCACGGTACACTCGTGAAATGGTCGTATGCGAAAATCCAAATTTTATCGCTAGCTCGGAGATGCTATGTCCCATCTCTCGTGCACCGACTAGTACACCATGTTCAAAGTCACTTAAATCTTGATAACCTGTCATTGTAGCAGCAGTAACCAATCTACAACTTTGCCAGACGCTTGTTGTCTTAAATGGGTGCTGCCAACCCCATCGCGGTACTCTGATTGGTTCCATAGCTCTGTTACTTGCATACGCACGCCTATACCAATTGTTTTGGCTCTCCAGTGTACACAGAGGTGTTTCGCTCACTATCGAACTGTGATGTTCATTCTTAAATATCCAGATTTTGGTCATAATGCAATTAAATATGCTATGGACATACCATGGTGTATGAGAAGTATAGTAACGTCACAGCAAGTGTTAGAAGCTTTCATTATTATCACTGCATGCCTGGTCATGCCTCTCCATGAAACAGAGGTAGCCAACAATACATAAAGAGTCACAGTTTTAGTTTTCCATTGAATGCTTTTTTCGCAGTTCCATAATTGTCGTGATATACATTCCCTTCCAGCATGCTCTACAGGAAGAAATCTGGTGCGGCAATTTGAAACGATTTGGATGGCCAAAATCCTTTGGAAATAACACGATCTTCAATGAAGGACACAGTTTATCTTATGATGCCGTTGGAAGTGTGGCAGTTGGCACCACCCAGTGTAAAATAGCCAGTGCAGAGTTCCAAATAGCACACTGACCTACAAACACTTGGAAGATATCCACGTAGACATCGGTATCCGCACTGTTGTGTTGAAAAATATAGGGCCATCAATGCGGCGCCTTAAAAAAGCGCACCATACTCCAAATTATTTTATCATAAAGAGGAGTTTCATACACAGTGTAAATGTTCTACATAGCTCAAATCCGGGTATTCTGGGAATTAACTATCCTACATGGGATGAACCACGCTTCGTCGGAGAACCACGTAAAGTTAAGGATTCCCGGATGTGCACTGACTTACTGCTGAAACCAGTAATATATTGTGAGTCTTTCCCCTTTGCCCGGAGGTTGCAATTGTTGAACAGCAGTAATGCGACACGCATGTAGCTTTGCTTTTTTTGCATTTTGTTGATATGTAATTGTACAAATTTTCATACATTACGACAGTATGTGCAACGACTTCTTTGGCGAGGTCAGCAATTTGATTCTTACATCCTGCATTATTGCATATTGCAGTTTTGGACGTCCTCCTTCATGCACATCAAACAATGTTCCCCTCGTTTCCAGTTACCTCACCTAATATTGAATGGATGACTTTACAGGTGGTTTCCGGCCCTCAAACCGTCACTGGCACTTCCTCGTGGACTCAGTTTTCCAGTATGTGCAGAGGAAAAACACATGCTGCACCACTAAGAACCAACACATGCTGTACCCGAACAAACAAGAACCACTATCAGGGGCGTTAAAACAGCAGGAACAAAATCTCAAATTGAACGCACACCTTCGTGCAGGTGTCATTTAACGACAGAATCTTCCATACGCACGCACATGCCCAAGGAAGAATTAGAGAGACTGTAGTGTTGCCTCCAATGATGTAATCGTGCTTCTCATACAAGGTATACCTGTCACACATTCCATTATATTATGTATGACCATTACTTTTATATTTATAGAAGAACATCAGGGGCCGAGTGAGAGTCAAACGTCCTGTATAATCTACCCTCACTTACATTGCAGCCAAGTAAATCGAACCTGAAATTTTGTGTGAATTAAAGGATACTGCTGCTACCGAATGTTGTGTTTAAAGTCACTGCAAAGTGCTCTTATTCACTTTATTCTGATCATTACGTTACCCACAATCCTCAAGTCCCTTTGACCACATCGTGGCAAAGTAAACAGCATAGCAAAAACAAAGTAATTTTTGTATTTATTGCCTTAAATGCTTTTTATATAGCTGTGTTTTGTGAACATACAACAACGCACAACAAATGTCACGAAGTGCTAGGAATAGGCGATAAAAAGTGCAGTTGCGGACTTGTGACAGATACATTCATTGAGCCCTTCGTTCGGAAGAGCTATTAAGATATGTATTTGGCTCCCTGATTTAAATTATAACAACAGAACGTCTTCGTTACGTTGTTGCACTTTTCCAGGGGTTGAGGTGAGCAAGAGCATACGTAGATGTAGTCAGACTCAACTGATATTAATAGTTTAAAAACTGGCTATTATTTGGGAATCGGCTGTTGTTAAAATTGCATTAAAGATATTTCGGATAAACTGCTTGCTAACATTACATATTCCTGTATACCTTATAATACTAATCTAAGTGCCAATTTTGCATTTAAATAAAGATTTATTCAGGAAATCACTTAGATTCATTTGTATAGGCAATTCCTCAAATATTAAAACATAGAAAACAATAGATGTATAATAATCAAGCATTAGATAATGCAAGAATAAACTCAAACATTAAAATTTTTTTTTAATAATTGATGCTTTTAAACATGCTCTGTCGGAAAAGGCAAAAATTTTCATTTTAATTTTCTTTAAAAGGTACTCGATGAGTTTTTGCTATGTATATTGAGTGTTTTTGCGCATTTTTACCAGATACACATGCGTTAAGAACACGAGGGTTCATCAATTTCACAAATACTATTCTACCGAAAAAGATGCTCTAGTACTATTGATGTAGTTATATCAGCGAGTATAGGTAAGGTACAGGTGCAAAAAGACGAATGTCCATATCTGCTAGTTTTGAGTAAACTCAAATCGCAGCTATAATCTCCTCCCCTCCAAGTGTTACTCCTGAGGCCTGTAATTTCCGATTCTCAGCTCCTATAACTACTATACTTTGCCATACCAACAATACTGACAATTCTCTATCAGATGACATCATAATCTCATTTTCTGTAAAAATTGACAATCATCCTTTTTCCCCTGTACCACTCCTATGTTTCCGAATATTAACACAACAAAATTACTAAAAAAAAATGTTTTAATTTACACTATCATTCTTCGAAATTGTTCAAGAAGTGTGTTTCATGGGGTAAAGCCTACAGTGGCTACGCATGAAATGAAACAAAGTGCAATCAACGAAAGTTCTTGACATATTTGCTTTTTTCGTGAGAAGCTGACACTGATTTTATAGTGTAGTGACACTTGATGGTTTTGTTTACAATGATGTAAGAGATTTCTTGTTGGCAATGTTTTTTATTTATATTTCAAATATACTATCTGAGGATAATATGGCAGAAAGAGTGATGAAAATAATACATGAATTTCGCTATCTCCATGGTATAGTTGTGCAGAAATACCATGTTAAATTTATGGCACTAAAAAATGTATTAATATTTTATGAGCGATTATACAATGCCAGTTTGTTTTATGTTAGACTTTATAACTGCAAACGATATTATTTTACAAAGAATGTGCATATTTTATTTACAAGAAAATATATATTCTCAGTAAATAATACTTGCTAGTAAGCTTAATGGATCAAAACATTCTCAAAAACATCCAGCCTTTTAACAAGTGACCCTGCAAACTCATATTTACAAAATTTTGCGTCTATTTTTATAAACAAAATTATTGTAAATTTCAGTAGGTATGTAAACATACCTACTGCAAGAAAACAATTAAATATTATAAATATGAAATAAAACTATGATTATCTGTAAATTAAAATTTTTTTATTATAATTGATGTCTGGAAGAAAATGTAAACAAAATCCTTGTTAAAAAACCATGGCTGTTGTCAGTATGCTATTTGAAATTATTTGATGAGCATGATATCAGCATTTCAAGTTCACAACTGCAGTGTCTTTGTACAAGAACAGGATGTTTCGACAAATGGTATTATAAAGATTGTTAAATTACTATACATACGTTGGATGAATCGAAAACCTTCGTTCATTAAAGTAAACGTGCATGTAAGACAAACATTAATTTTCGAAAACGTTTTAAAATTTGTTTATAACTGGCTTACATTTACTCTTTGTAAGTAATATAAATATTCTATTAATCTGCGCTGTTCTGTCAGAAAAAAAACTAATTTTGAACATGTGAAACTGGTAGGAAATACATTAACGTTTATGAAAAATGCAACACCAAGTTGTGCAATACATGTGATTGAAATTACCTTTATACCACACATTAGGTACATGACAATACACAATTGATTAGGATAATAGAACTGTACATGATCTCTGTCTTTGAGAATTCAGTATAGTGTGAAGCCCACACATGCTGCAATCAGAGTCCCTAAACTTCGTGGCATGGAATCAAAGGGGACCTGAATATGTTTCTCGGGAGTCTCCCGCCATGCGGTTTGTGTGCGAGTCCACAGAGCAACAACAGTGAATACTGAAAGGCCATAACGAACAAGTAGCCGACCAGCCATTTCCCAGATATGTTCGATGGGTGACATGTAAGGCGAAAGTGCAGGCCAGGGAAGCAGTGGTACCCGTCGTTCATTGAAGAAGGCTTGTAAATTCCTCGCCACATGTGGCCGGGCATTGTCCTGCTGAAATATGGCATGTGGAGTTGCCTGAAAAAGGGGCAGTACCTTGGGCCCTAAAACCTCCCTGATGTAATGGTTGCTGTTCAGATTTACCTCAATATGTAGGAATCGAAATCGCATGTTGTATCCAGTGTCGCTCCAAACCATTACACATGGCGTTTGTCTGCTATACAGCTCCACACTGCAGGCTGCCAGATGGCGGTCACCGCGGTAGCATCTAACACGTATGCTGCCATCATTGTAGGACAGCTTGAAGCGCAAATTTTCCGAAAACACTACATTTGCCACTCAGCACGCCAGCGGCGGCGTTCACGTGTCCATTGCAGTCTGAGATGTTTGTGGTTTCCGGACAGTTGGAAACGAAGCAATGGCATGGGTGTCACCAGACCAGCCCACAGAAGACGGCTGCGTCG
>NQII01000306.1:93705-127025 GCA_002778355.1 Clitarchus hookeri
GTCTACGCAGGCAGGTCTACACTCGTTGCAGTGCTCCACTGTCGAACCAACACAGTGGGCGAAGTTGTACGTTCGGTTACGTCCATGTGGACAAAATGGCGCTCATCCCGTGCTGTGGTCACATTGCGTGGTCCAGTACCCGCTCGCCGCTGTATACGGCTCTCTTCTATCCACTGATTCCGCACACGTATCACTGAAGTAGCAGCATGCCCTGTACGAGCCGAAATGCCACAGTATGACAAACCCGTTTCTTAGAGACCAATCATTCTTCCCCGTTTGAACTCACTCACATGCTGATATGCCTCCCTTTGATGTCGACGAGGCATACTGGCCTTTGCTTTCACTTCGTTTAGTGGCTCTTCACTGACTAAGCTTGGCGTTAACACTGACATTTCCGGTCAGACAAGAGAGGGTGCTGTTGAGCCTACGTGTACGCCATCTCTCTGCAATCATAATCAATTATTGCTGGTACACTGTTCTACACATCTTCTGAGTTTTGGTTCATTCGGGCCATTCTTTCTGAGTGTTCACTTTTCACAATCAATAGTATGAGTTAGCCTGTTTGCAAAGATTGTTACATTTTTCCAAACTCTTGCAGAATTTATAATGTGTTATTTAAACATAAATGATTTATCATCGTCATGCATAGACCATTAGATAAATTAATTTTAATATTTGAGATAATCAACGTCAAAGAAAGGCATGGGTTTTAAAGAAATACAAACGTAGATAAATATAATTGTTTAAACTTCAATTTTATTTGGCCTGATGAGGTATGGTTTAGGCTGAAATAAAAATTGGCGCATGTAAATACACGCAAGTTTTCGTTACAGTTTCACGCATATGTACAAGAAATGTATCATTCGTTTCAATCTATAAATATATACCTTCCGAACATTGACTCTAAAAGAGGCTTAACAAGAAATTTTAGGTAACATATTGGAAAGCTTGTAATGAATAAACTTAAATTATTCGAATTAATTCAAATGGGATGACAGTTAAACATAGTTTAAAAGTAGTTAGTATAGAAATATTGATAGGTTTCAAGAATATAAATATGTAAGGCAAATGAAAGCACGTCGGACTGAGACGTCGAACAGCGCGTGTCCACATCCAATATGAGACTAACAAAGCAGAGTTTCGTAAAGTATGTTTTAATAAATGGTGGTCGGTTCTATAGTAGTAAATTAATGAATATTATTAATGTAAGCTACAATTACATAATTTTAACTAGTTGTTAAAATGATCCTAAAACTCATTAAACAAACTTTGCCAGATATTTGATTATTCTTTATAGTAACGATTGTAATACACGTATTGGCATTATGTTACCTTTGTTGAGAATGCAAGTATAATTTTGTTTGGTAAATGGCCGGGAAATTATTGGTGTCCTTTTAATAACATTATGTTTGGCCAACGTAGACCCAAGTGCTATTTAAATGCTCAGTCACTGTTGTCCCAGCTAAATGTAATAGCTGGTAATCTTAGGTGATAAGAAAGATAGTGCTATGTTTTATTTTACGATGAAACACACCTTGGCTAAATGCCTGTTATATAAAACCCATGTAAACCAAAAGTAAGTCATTTGGACAAAATGCCAGTAGGCTACACCACTGTCTGCAAATATATGCAAGTAGCAAACCTCTTTTTAGACCCCACGACTGTTACACAAATCGCCTGTAGGTGAAACGCTTTTAGGTGAAACTCTTTTGGGCGATACGTATAATGGGTTAAACGAATAGGTGAAATGGCTAGGCGAAACGCCTCTTACGAAAAATATCTGTTATAGTCAATTCGCGGTTACTTCCAAATTTTCTAAAGCACTGCTAATGTTCTACTTCCAGGATATTTCTCCGCCTCGTGCAAACAAAGCTTAACAAAGTCTATAAAATTACACGAAAGGGACAACGCACAGTATTAATGCGCACCCAGTGTAATAATATTTTGCCTAAGAACTATTTCTCACTAGGTATTACTAACACACCTATTTTCTTTCTGTTTTAAGTCATATTAACAATAAAATCAATATTATACTTCGTAGATAAAATATAAGTAGAAATTCAATATAATAAAAAATAAAATACTTTTATGTTAATTGAAGAATAAAAAGCTTGTGATATATATAGAAAATAACCAAGCACGTTAAACCTGGGATGATTTCAAATATTTGGTTCAAATAGTGTGAAGAATAGACGATTAGACCATGGGCAAAATGTATTTTAACACTTTGAGGACTACGCCCAAGTGAAGCTTGGCAAATCAACTTTGTTAATATCTCTACTCTTAGAGACATGATTCGCTCGAATAAAATTTAATTGTTTTCCCAGTTTTCAATTGTGATTTTACTGCAGAACTGAAACTCGCCATCAGATAATTTCGTGAACAAAATACTGCCATTTTTATGACAGCGAAAATGAGCACGAGGGAATGTTAATCATGTTAAGCATAAAAAAATATGTTATTGTAAGTCCGCGGTCACGCGGGGCACAGAACTACTTCACTTCAAACATGTTCAGCATTGGTCGCAGTTACACTGACTCCGAACTTGTTCCGATCACAGTCACTTCTTGTTCAAAGTAAAGACGTTGTGTAAGAACACCGGAACGATTTTTTTTTCTGTGTTCCAATGGCATTGGCTGCTAAGAAGTAAACTGAATATATGACAAAATAGCCTTATTTTGTGGGAAATTCTGCATTGGTTGAAAAAAAAAATACTAAGGCAGGTAAAAAAAAAGTATTCGCTAAGCTGTTACAAAAAAATACGGCAAGTTTTGTTACAATTAATAAAATTCTCAGCCTTTTTGAGAAATAGAAGCGATTATAAGTAATCATGGAGGCGTGTTTTCGATGTCAGGATTTCCTTTTCTTTGCATTCAGCTATAGATTTGTAAACAATGAAACTAGTTCCATTCCCAAACATGTTCAAACATCGCTGTCAAACGAATTTACAATAAACACGTTTATGACCACTCATGTGACCCCGGCCTAAGTCTGCGAACTCGGCGCTGGATAGCCGGCCAGAAATGAACGTTGTACAGCGTGGCGTACTGTCCAGTATGATGAGGACCAATAGGCCTGTGGTGAGTTGAAACACACGAGAGCAACAGAACTGGTGATCGTGTTGTAGGGATATAGCTTGTCTAGAATATATGGGAATATGTTCAAACCTCGAATTGTTACACTTAACTATTCCAGACTTAATGTTGCTGATCCTACATTAAGTATGGAAGATTTATACAAAGCCATCAATTAATTACCTGACACAGTAATACATGAATCTGTCACAAAAATATAAAATCCAGGTTCTCGTCATTTTTAATTTCCTGTTGGAAGTGCCACCGTTATGATAGTGAAAAAAAATGCACGTGCCGGTTGTCACTAGTTGGGTGAGTAGTGTATTTTTATTTTCCAACAACTCTTTAGAACTCCCCCCTTCCCAATAATGCCACCCATAAAACACACACACACATATACAATGAAGAGCCAAACAAACTAGTACACCGGCCTAATATCGTGTAGGGCCCCCGCGAGCATGCAGAAATGCCGCAAGACGACGTGGCATGGACTCGACTAATTTCTGAAGGTATGCAGGAGGCAATTCACACCATGAATCCTGCAGCGCAGTCCACAAATCCATAGAAGTGCTAGGCGGTGGAGATTTCTTCTGAACAGCACGTTACAAGTCACCACAAATATGCTCAATAATGTTCATGTCTGGTGATTAAGGTGGCTAATGTAAGTGTCTAAAGTCAAAAGAGTGTTCCAGGAGCCACTCGGTAGCAACTCTCGACGTGTGGGGTGCCGCATTGTCCTGCTGGAATTGTCCACCTCCGTCGGAATGCACAATGGACATGAATGGGTGCAGGTGATCGGACAGGATGCTTACGTATCTGTCACCTGTCAGAGTCGTATCTAGACGTATCAGGGGTCCCATTCACGCCAACTGCACACGCCCCATACCATGACAGAGCCTGCACCAGCTTGAACAGTCCCCTGTTGACATGTAGTGTCCATGGATTCATGAGGATGTATCCATATCCGTACATATCCATCCACCCGATACAATTGGAAACGAGACTCGTCAGACCAGTCAACGTGTTTCCAGTCATCAACAGTCCAATGGCGGTGTTGGCGGGCCCAGGCGAGGCGTAAAGATTTGTGTCGTGCAGTCAACAACGGTACACGAGTGGACCTTCGGCTCCGAAAACCCATATCAATGATGGTTCGTGGAATAGTTCGCATGCTGGCACTTGTTGATGACCCAGCATTGAAAACTGCGCCAATTTCAGAAAGGGTTGCACGCATATCACGTTTAATGATTCTCGTCAGTCGTCGCTTGTCCCGTTCGTTCACGATATTTTTCCGGCCGCAGCGATGTCGAAGATTTGAGGTTTTTCCGGATTCCCGATATTCACGGTACATTCGTGAAATAGTCGTACGCGAAAATCCAAATTTTATCGCTAGCTCGGAGATGCTATGTCCCATCTCTCGTGCGCCGACTATAACACCACGTTAAAACTCACTTAAATCTTGATAGCCGGTCATTGTAGCAGCAGTAACTGATCTAGCAACCTCGCCAGACGCTTGTTGTCTGATATAGGCACTGCCGACTGCATCGCGTTAATCTGATTGGTTCCATACCTCTGTGCTTTGCATACGCACGCCTCTACCAGTTTTTTTGGCACTCCAGTTATATTCACACTATCTTATTTTCTTGTACGAAGCAGCACATTATGACTATATAAAACGCTTATTTTAAATGAAGAAAAAGTTAGCAAGTTCTGAAGCAAACAGTATACGTAGAAAATTGGAGTAATTATTTTACTGAATTATCACGTTCCTCAATAAACACCACTCTGGCCAATACCCACGGATTTAACTTCCCAACCCCTCCACCCCACACGTTCACTCTGCCGGGGGTTCAGCTCCTCCCCGCGAAAAGATGAGGACTTAATGAATCATGAATATTCATGATGCAACGCTAACGGATACTCGCGGAAAGAGAGTTTGTATATAAAAAGAAGGAGATTCTGTAGCAATATAAAAAAACTGGAATTTAATCAACCGATGATGACGTAGTATTTTGCCTTCAATTCTTATTTCACTTTCTCTGATTTAGGAAAGAAAATGTTACATTAAAACATTGTGGTGTTCGTTACTGATAACACTTTGTTGCGATATGAAGAAAATTTAAGTGAGGACACACATGATTATGTATGTAAATGCCTGTCTTAATTGCTCAGAAATTCATCTTTGTATCGCAAAATTTTTTTAAATCTAAAATTGTGTGATTTGAAATTAATTATTTGGTTGCGATTCAAATTTGGAGACAAAATCTGTGTTTCCTTGTAGCATTAGTATAATAGAATCTTTAAAGTAATGCAAATGGTTAACCTGTTTGTAATATAGCCACGGTAAGGAGTTAAAATAAGAAAGTCGCAGCATAGTAGAAATATAGAGTAAATAAAATTAATGATTAAAAATACAATAAATTTAATTGTTTGTAACTTTTCTCGTTTGTAAAATAATAAAAAAGTTAAGAATATAATTAGATCAAATAAACATAACTGTTATACTGTTCCGATGAGTAAAAAACAGTTATATTACCATGAGAGTAAAAGTTTTATGAGATAATAAATGGCATACATTTCAAATTAGAAATTAACTCTCTATATTATAGTATAAAAGAGTTATTTTGACTGCATAAATGAAAATATTGGAGGACGTACGTGCATATTTGTTATAAGTTCATTGTTGACCGGTGTCACTTAAACCCAGGAGAATCAGATAACAGCCTTAATGCATGTAAAATTTGAAAGTAAAATAATTTAAAATTATATAATTAGTGCTGTAGTTTACTACAACTCTAGAGGATGCAGNCCTTGGAACCAAGGTCACCATACAGGTATCAGTAACACAGCTAGACATACCTAAGTTTCATTATTAAGCTGTAATTTTTTAATCACAGCTACTTTTCTGAAGTGGGAAAAAATTAGGAAATTTTGTTTTCTAGGCCAGAAGATGTAACTTCTTTCACTAAAGTGCATTTTGAATTCCCTGTACTTTCTAAGAAATTCAGTAATGAGGAAGGATACAATTATCAGGAAATTAGGGAGGTAAAAGCCCCACAAACTTATTAAAATATGTATAGCAATTCATAAAACTGAATTATCTACAAAGTGGCATTCAATCATCATTTAAGAAAGGAAGGTAACATACACACTTGGAAATACACTTTCTCAGTTATTTAATATTAAAGTACAAAAAATATTTTTTTTAAACAAATAAATACAGTTGCACATTAACCTATGAAGAGCAAAAAAAAACTGGTACACTGGCCTAATATCAAGTAGGGCCCCCGCGAGCACGCAGAAGTGCTGCAAGACGACGTGGCAAGGACTCGAATAATGTCTGAAGGAATTGTCCACGTCCGTCGGAATGCACAATGGACATGAATGGGTGACGGTGATCGGACAGGATGATTACGTATCTGTCACCGGTCAGAAACGTATCTAGACGAATCAGGAGTCCCATTTCACGCCAACTGCAAACGCCCCATACCATGACAGAGCCTTCACAAGCTTGAACAGTCCCCTGTTGACATGTAGGGTCCATGGATTCATGAGGATGTCTCCATACTCGTACACTTCCATCCGCCCGATACAATTGGAAACGAGACTCGTCAGACCAGTCAACGTGTTTCCAGTCATCAACAGTCCAATGGCGGCGTTGGCGGGCCCAGGCGAGGCGTAAAGATTTGTGTCGTGCAGTCAACAACGGTACACGAGTGGACCTTCGGCTCCGAAAACCCATATCAATGATGGTTCGTGGAATAGTTCGCATGCTGGCACTTGTTGATGCCCCAGCATTGAAAACTGCGCCAATTTCAGAAAGGGTTGCACGCATATCACGTTTAATGATTCTCGTCAGTCGTCGCTTGTCCCGTTCGTTCACGATATTTTTCCGGCCGCAGCGATGTCGAAGATTTGATGTTTTTCNGTCGCTTGTCCCGTTCGTTCACGATATTTTTCCGGCCGCAGCGATGTCGAAGATTTGAGGTTTTTCCGGATTCCCGATATTCACGGTACATTCGTGAAATAGTCGTACGCGAAAATCCAAATTTTATCGCTAGCTCGGAGATGCTATGTCCCATCTCTCGTGCGCCGACTATAACACCACGTTAAAACTCACTTAAATCTTGATAGCCGGTCATTGTAGCAGCAGTAACTGATCTAGCAACCTCGCCAGACGCTTGTTGTCTGATATAGGCACTGCCGACTGCATCGCGTTACTCTGATTGGTTCCATACCTCTGTGCTTTGCATACGCACGCCTCTACCAGTTTTTTTGGCACTCCAGTTATATTCACACTAACTTATTTTCTTGTACGAAGCAGCACATTATGACTATATAAAACGCTCATTTTAAATGAAGAAAAAGTTAGCAAGTTCTGAAGCAAACAGTATACGTAGAAAATTGGAGTAAATATTTTACTAAATTATCACGTTCCTCAATAAACACCACTCTGGCCAATACCCACGGATTTAACTTCCCAACCCCTCCACCCCACACGTTCACTCTGCCGGGGGTTCAGCTCCTCCCCGCGAAAAGATGAGGACTTAATGAATCATGAATATTCATGATGCAACGCTAACGGATACTCGCGGAAAGAGAGTTTGTATATAAAAAGAAGGAGATTCTGTAGCAATATAAAAAAACTGGAATTTAATCAACCGATGATGACGTAGTATTTTGCCTTCAATTCTTATTTCACTTTCTCTAATTTAGGAAAGAAAAAGTTACATTTAACATTGTGGTGTTCGTTACTGATAACACTTTGTTGCGATATGAAGAAAATTTAAGTGAGGACACACATGATTATGTATGTAAATGCCTGTCTTAATTGCTCAGAAATTCATCTTTGTATCGCAAATTTTTTTTAAATCTAAAATTGTGTGATTTGAAATTAATTATTTGGTTGCGATTCAAATTTGGAGACAAAATCTGTGTTTCCTTGTAGCATTAGTATAATAGAATCTTTAAAGTAATGCAAATGGTTAACCTGTTTGTAATATAGCCACGGTAAGGAGTTAAAATAAGAAAGTCGCAGCATAGTAGAAATATAGAGTAAATAAAATTAATCATTAAAAATACAATAAATTTAATTGTTTGTAAGTTTTCTCGTTTGTAAAATAATAAAAAAGTTAAGAATATAATTAGATCAAATAAACATAACTGTTATACTGTTCCTATGAGCAAAAAACAGTTATATTACCATGAGAGTAAAAGTTTTATTAGATAATAAATGGCATACATTTCAAATTAGAAATTAACTTTCGATATTATAGTATAAAAGAGTTATTTTGACTGCATAAATGAAAATATTGGAGGACGTACGTGCATATTTGTTATAAGTTCATTGTTGACCGGTGTCACTTAAACCCAGGAGAATCAGATAACAGCCTTAATGTATGTAAAATTTGAAAGTAAAATAATTTAAAATTATATAATTAGTGCTGTAGTTTACTACAACTCTAGAGGATGCAGCTGCCTTTTCCTCTTAAAGCACTAGAAAAAGTTAACAAAAGTTAAAACAAATGGTATGATAATATTAGGTGGTTTTAATAGTGATACTCTAAGTAATGTGACGGAAAAGCATGGCTAATACAAACTTTAATGATATTGNAAAAGTTAACAAAAGTTAAAACAAATGGTATGATAATATTAGGTGGTTTTAATAGTGATACTCTAAGTAATGTGACTGAAAAGCATGGCTAATACAAACTTTAATGATATTGTATGCTTCTATGAAGTGCAACAAATTTTTTCCTATTGGCTCCACCAATACTTCATTGACACTCATATATCATGTGCTGGTAAACTGCATGATATATAGGAATAGAATATGTTGTAAAGGTCGGTCTAACAGAAGTACTAGGACCTATCTTGTAAAAATTAGAACTCCAGCTGAATTTTTCTGCTCGTACCACTTTACCTTTTATTCACCGCACGGCTGCCAACCTCGTCATACCCAATTACCACCTCTAACATCGCCCCCTTTTCACAATAAAAANCTATGAAGTGCAACAAATTTTTTCCTATTGGCTCCACCAATACTTCATTGACACTCATATATCATGTACTGGTAAACTGCATGATATATAGGAATAGAATATGTTGTAAAGGTCGGTCTAACAGAAGTACTAGGACCTATCTTGTAAAAATTAGAACTCCAGCTGCATTTTTCTGCTCGTACCACTTTACCATTTATTCACCGCACGGCTGCCAACCTCGTCATACCCAATTACCACCTCTAACATCGCCCCCTTTTCACAATAAAAANTTTATTCACCGCACGGCTGCCAACCTCGTCATACCCAATTACCACCTCTAACATCGCCCCCTTTTCACAATAAAAACAAATTTACACAGAGTAAAACAATATTGAGTAAAACAACATTAAAAAAAACAATGCCCCGTTTATAAATGAAGACAACTGTCAAAATTACAATCTCATTCTAGGAAATAAAACACATGAAAAGTATATCATAGTGAGTTGACATTTATACTCAGGACTAATAATTTCAAAGACATAAAATACATGACCATACATAAAAAAGATATATACATCCTTAAAATTTGCCGTAACGTTAATCACAAAATTACAAATACTAGAAAAACATATATAAGACGTTATCACACACTACAGCTAGGTTTCTTATAAGATATGCCAGAAAGGAATTTTAATTTCCCATCTCTCAGACCGAGTTTAGGCTGACATCTACATGTCACTTCAGGGCTGCCCTAACCTGCGTTACTTTCCCTTGCACCCTTTACAGCCTATCTGGTGCATGGGACACCTAATTCTCATTCCTTAACATTACCAGACCACAGGTAGGTAGATGATATACGATCTTGGTCTTTTACTATTCCCTGCGATTTTACCTGGCTTCATCCGCCCATTTGGTTGTCTCACCCATACCCGTTGATGTAGCTGAAATGGTTTAGTCACTGGTCGGCCGTGTCATCATAATATCTCTTGTAACTCTGCTGCTTGTTTTCCAATTTTTATTTAACCTCGGAATAATTAGTTGTTNCGTGTCATCATAATATCTCTTGTAACTCTGCTGCTTGTTTTCCAATTTTTATTTAACCTCGGAATAATTAGTTGTTTTTGCGAAAATAACCATTAAAAGGAAGGTATATATATATAGGTCGCTCTAACAACTCAGAAAGAGACTTATTAAGGTTGGAATATATTGGAATATTACTCATTTCAATCAATCCAATGTATGAATCGCTCCCATCCTGCAATATTGTAGCTAAAATATTTNCGTGTCATCATAATATCTCTTGTAACTCTGCTGCTTGTTTTCCAATTTTTATTTAACCTCGGAATAATTAGTTGTATTTGCGAAAATAACCATTAAAAGGAAGGTATATATATATATACAGGTCGCTCTAACAACTCAGAAAGAGACTTATTAAGGTTGGAATCTATTGGAATATTACTCATTTCAATCAATCCAATGTATGAATCGCTCCCATCCTGCAATATTGTAGCTAAAATATTTTTTTTTGCATTAATTTCAGCTTCTGTACAAAATTACATGTTTTCGGAAAATTTACAATATTTTTTAGAACTGAACTGAGAACCATTATCTGAATATAATTTTTTCTGGAATGCTTATCTCGCAAACATTGATTTTAGCACAGATATGGCAGTCTCACTGCTCTGGTCCATTAAGCTGATATCTCCATAAACTTATTATAGAAATCGACAAGTAGAATATGCTTTTCCCATTAAAATGAAAAAAACTACCCCCGAAACCTTCCATGAAAGGTCTGAGACATCACGTCTGAACAGTGGCTTACATGTTTGCCTGCGTTGGAAACTTGAATAAAAAGTACAATTCACGATTACATTCTCTAACTCGTTGTACGTGTGAGGCCAAAACAACACCCATTTTTACTCGTATTGTACACTTGTGTTTGCCTCAGTGACAGTAGTGAATGAGATTAATAATTTGTTTTCGCAAAGACATCGATGCCACCACGCTAGTGCCTCGCAGTAATAAGTCATTTGCCACAAACAGTTCTTCCTTGATAGTGTAATAANACGTGTGAGGCCAAAACAACGCCCATTTTTACTCGTATTGTACACTTGTGTTTGCCTCAGTGACAGTAGTGAATGGGATTAATAATTTGTTTTCGCAAAGTCATCGATGCCACCACGCTAGTGCCTCGCAGTAATAAGTCATTTGCCACAAACAGTTCTTCCTTGATAGTGTAATAAAACTTTACTTTAATTGGTACTTTTTCAGAACGGGCCAACTATTTTGAGCATTAGATTTGATAAATTATATTTTATCAATTTTACAACTTTCTTGTCTAAAATGTTTAAATTTAGGTTCAGGTAACGACAAATGGTCAAACACTAAGCACACATAAAGCTCTACATCCTCATCTCTTTATCTCTAACCTCTGGTACAGACGATATTGCGATACATCGAGACAAAGCATCAGCCAACTGCATTTTTTTTTCGGGTGTGTACTGAATTTTAATATCATATGATTGCAAACTTTTTTACAAACGCTGTAGCAACGGAGTTTCACACAATGATTTCCTAAAGACACTCTCTAATAATTTATGATGACTTTCCAACAGAGTGGGGCCGCGGTGGCTGAGAGGTTAGCCTGCCCACCTCCCACAATGGTAAACCGGGTTCAATCTCCGGCCGGGTCTATCCCGGATTTTCGCATGTGGGTATCGTACCGGACGATGTCGCTGGTGGGCGGGTTTTCTTGGCATCTGCCGTTTCCTCCGCCCTTATATTCCGGCGCTGCTCCATACTCACCCGATCACCCTCATCGGCTCTTAAGACCTCGCTGTTAAGAGCCGCCCATATTTATCCAAAACCGAACTACGATTTCCCGTTTCTATGTATTCGACTAAAAAAAACAAGAATTTGCTGGTATAACTAATGAGCCTACTTTCCTCAACATGGGTGCAATTAATTTTCAATAAGTTCTTAAAATTTGAGATGGTAGATAGGATTTGACTTATTTTTGAAGGCAGTAACATTATAAATGAAACCAGAAGCTGGTGCAAGTGGGACAATTAGAAATACACACGTGCCTTACCCGGGACTTGAGCCCATAAAATATCGTAAAATAAGCTAGCGTGCAATAACTGTAATATGGAGGTCGGATTCGGAGCTTCAACTTCGGATTTAGTCAGTATAATGTTTAGAATGATATGTTTTACTAACGTAAAATATTTNTCGGATTCGGAGCTTCAACTTCGGATTTAGTCAGTATAATGTTTAGAATGATATGTTTTACTAACGTAAAATATTTACAGGGCAGTCATTATGAAAATATGTGACTAACGCCCTTAAAACCTTTAAGTTTATATGGCTTACAAAACTGCTACTTGTGTGAAGAATTTGGTGGAAATATGTTGTTTGGTCCTTGAGATATAGCATACAAAAATTGTTTTCTTATTTTATGGTAACGTACAAAATTTCGAAAAAAAGAGGCTCTTAATACGATGTTTCTAATATATACTGTCAACTACCAAATTTAAGTTTAATTTGGTTAATTGTTTAATATATGTGCGAACTTGATTAAATTATTTATGAAGCCGCCATTTTAACATCGTTTTATGACCCGNGTTAATTGTTTAATATATGTGCGAACTTGATTAAATTATTTATGAAGCCGCCATTTTAACATCGTTTTATGACCCATTTAAATCGTGAGAATTTTCATGGCGTTCTGTAGCATTTATGGTGTTCAAAATTTGGTACAAGTTAGTGAAAATGTTCCAGTATAACATTTGGTGGGACTCGGTTGATTGGTCCTCGAAATATAGCATAAAACCTCAATAATTTTCATGGGGCGATCTTCATAAATGGAGGACAAATAACTGATGTAATTACACAATCGATTATTGTATACTGCCAATATAAAAGGTAAGTTAAAATAGATTACATCGTTTCGTAGATATAGTACAAAAAAAATTATTTTACTGTTGCTGATTTAAAATAAGTGTGTCACACTAAAGAAATATATTAATATTGCGTACCACAGTACAAAATCTTCGCCAAATATTGTAAGAATGGGTTGATTGTTCCCCGTTATAGGAGATAAAATTTATATTTTTTTTAAAAGAGGCTATCTTACAAAATGATAGAGATATGAAGCTCTGCATGGACAAATTTGATGGATGAAATCGGTACTGCCAGCATACAAAGTTATGATGCAATTTATTTCGTTGATATAATATACTGAGCTTTAATATTTATATANGAATTTATTTCGTTTATATAATATACTGAGCTTTAATATTTATATAGCCACCATTTTTTTTAATAAGTGCCTGCTCTACTTAAAACGTACCACTTAACACCACCTGCTCCAGTAATATTTGTTTGCCAAATTTGGTAAGAATTTTTTAATTGTTCCCGAGATATAACATACAATTTTAGTTTATTCGTATGGTGCTATCTTACCAAATGGAGGACAAAACATTATCCATGTATGTAAAGATGATAGTTGTAATATGTACAGCCAACAAACAAATTTATTTTGGAATTGATGACATGGTTTCGACGATAAAGCAAGCTAGGTTAAAATTAGATTAATGGCCGCCATTTCGAAAATTAGTGTGTGTAATGCTTAAAACATACGATTTAACATTATCTGCCTCAGTACTACTTGTTTGCCAAATTTTATTGGAAAACATCAATTTTTTTCCCAGATATGACATAAAAAATTATTTATTCACATTGGGCTAACTTACAAAATCGTGGACAAAAGATGTTCTATGTAAAAAAAAAATTTCTAATTGTAATATTTACTGCCATTTACTGTTCCGACATTATAAACTTTAAAGCTAAAAAATTTAATTAACCACCATTTTGAAAATAAGTGTCTGACGTACTTAAAACATGAGACTTTACATAGCGATTTTGATAGCAAATGGTGTAAATCATTTCCCGAGATATGACATAAAAAAAGATGATCTGTGTACATGCAGTTGATTGCATTAATATCTACTGCCAGTGGACAAAGTTATTTTGGAATTTATTATTTAGTTAAGACGATATAGTATTCTAATCTAAAATATATGTGTATGGCCGCAATTTTCAATATAAGTGTCTGACACAAAAAAAAACATATAATTTAACAACATCAGCATTATTTCTACTTGTATGATACATCTGGTAGGAAAAGATTTTTTACCGATATATTACATAACAAGTTTGTTTATTCATATGGTGCTATCTTTCAAAATGGCTGAAAAAGTGTTTATGTGTTGGTATATATCATGCTTGTAATATATACTCTCAGTATACATAATTTTGTCAAAATTTGTTAAATGGTACAACAGATATACCAAATAAACCTAAAATATTTGTATTGCCACCATTTTGAAAATAAGTACCTAATAAAGTTTAATCACTTACGTTTTCTTAGCCTTTCATAGTATTAATTACTTGCTAAATTGGTAAAATAGGTTTAATAGTTTTCAATATATACTGTATAATTTATATTTCTTTATACAGGTTTTTTTACAAAATGGCGGACCGACAACAATATCTATTATTAAAGTTTATGCTTACACGATGTTCTGTAAACAAACAAAATTTGGTGTAAATAGGTTGAATGGTTCCCAAAATATAACATATCACACCAAATTTATAATGGCCGCCATTTTGAAAGTTAGTGTATGTCGTGGTTGAAAACTATAAAATTCAGGTGTCCTTACTTATTTTTTTATGTATACCAAGTTCGGTAAAATTTGGTTAGCGCGTTCAAAACTTGAAGAGGAGTGGGTTTCACACGCACAGACACACCACACACAGATGCACAGACAAGAAAGTGATCTCATAAGCCTCTCTTTCCTTCAGAAAGTAGTCTAAAAACATATCTCGTAACGTTTTAAATTGCTCTCGGGATAAGATGCTTTTCAAATGCATCGAGTATTTTAGCATAAGCGTTCTTATTATCGTCACTTACCTTAAGAGTATTATATACTTCGATGGCTTCATCCGCTATTGCATAAAACAATATTCCCACTTTCATGTTGAGAGAAACTTCAGTGCTTGCGCACAGACACGAGACCTGGCAGTATATTTGATAGCATTTATGCCAACGTCTATGATTTACCGTCAAATTTCCTTGCCGTGACAGTTTATTTGGCTCTTTTAAAATTATTCATTTTCCGGCCTTGCTTTAACACGCCTTCATCCAATCCATTTCACTAACACACAAAGCTACCAATAAAAGCTTGATTCGTGAGCTTACTGACCGATGTAACATAAGTACTAGGATATCAAGCTTGTAATGATATGACCTACAGCTGCATTACTCTGCTCGTGCCACTCGAGCTTTTATTCACACCGATGTTCACATCCCCAGTTCACCTGTCCTCAAACATCTTGCATATATCTCTAGTCGCATAACTGCTAACCTCATCACAATCAATTACCATCACTGACAGCCTGTAGATATCAGCTTTAGGAACATGAAAACAAAACCGCTCATATTATAATCATATTTTTCTTTAGCTTTTATAACTATCTATTGAACATTTTGCAGATTTGCAGTCATATGCCTATTTCAATGAAGAGCATAGTAATGCATTGCACAAAACTCTTGTAATATATAGTCGATGAGATTGTATCAAGTATATTTATTTGTACCGAAAACATGAGAAAAATTAATCCTCCAAAATACGTTCGATACACAGGGGTCAGTAATGATTTTAACAAGCTAACAAGGCAGAATAGGTATATCCCACTCAAAAATTAAAGTTAACCCTAACAACTAACTGCTAAAAACTGAATTCAAATTATTCCATAGCAAAATAACGTCTCTGAAGTTTACGCTTAAGAAAGAATTATATGCCGACAAATTTAACAACTATAATAACAATATAGTTACTCGCTGACGCGAGCTCCATGCGCTGTCCGGCTCTGTGTGGTATGACCCACTTCGACCCTCTACTCTTCCTAGGTAGACCCACTCGTTTCCTCGTCGCTCGCCCGGGGGATGATTGACAGTTGCGNGATGAGATTGTATCAAGTATATTTATTTGTACCGAAAACATGAGAAAAATTAATCCTCCAAAATACGTTCGATACTCAGGGGTTAGTAATGATTTAAACAAGCTAACAAGGCAGAATAGGTATATCCCACTCAAAAATTAAAGTTAACCCTAACAACTAACTGCTAAAAACTGAATTCAAATTATTCCATAGCAAAATAACGTCTCTGAAGCTTACGCTTAAGAAAGAATTATATGCCGACAAATTTAACAACTGTAATAACAATATAGTTACTCGCTGACGCGAGCTCCATGCGCTGTCCGGCTCTGTGTGGTATGACCCACTTCGACCCTCTACTCTTCCTAGGCAGACCCACTCGTTTCCTCGTCGCTCGCCCGGGGGATGATTGAAAGTTGCGGCGACCTGGCCGATGTCACAGACCCTCTTACTCCCCCATGCTGGAGAAAGCAATAAGTTTAGAGGATTCACAAGAATATTCTGGGAATTAGGACCTTCGGCTCAATGCGGCATTTTGAGAAATTTCTGGTCGATAGCCTACGACTTTATAAATATTGCAGCGGCCCCAGGGTCAGAAGTCTTGGTATAATCCTTCTGGCCAAGTGCAGTAACCGGACGTAGTCAACGAGGGACATCGGTGAAGAGGACGGACGACAGCGGAACAGGTGTTTGTGATGTGAATGGACGAGAGGGAGCGATACCTGACGAGTGAAGGCTACTGTGCATGAGGGCGCTCGGAGAACTCTAGAACATTGGNATGGACGAGAGGGAGCGATACCTGACGAGTGAAGGCTACTGTGCATGAGGGCGCTCGGAGAACTCTAGAACATTGTGGACTGGTGGGTCCTGGACTAAAGTGAGGTGGGACTGAATTAACATGTGATACGGATTTTATTGTAAATATTGAATCGATTAATTATGTGCATAAATTTTCAAATGATTGAATGGGTTTTGAAACAATGTCTATTGGGACTAATTTTTAATTATTTAATTACATTAATTTATTTAAGGTAATTGTAAATTGTAGTGATTGGATTGATTAATTGTAAATAGCAAGTGTTATCAATATATGGTTAAATGTTGGGTCGAGAGAGTTTTGTATGTAGTTAATGTAAATAAAATCAGGAAATTATAATTAACACTTGTTTAATTAATGCCTCCATCCCTTAACAAATTTGGTTTAGCTCACTGACTTTTGAGTAATTATAACAATATACTCCAGAATACTCAAGAAGCTAACACAAGTAGTATGACCCAAAATTTTAAAATTTACTTACCAGTCCATGATTTCTGGTATTTTTCGTTACACACTTCAAAATGGTGAAAGTTGTGACAATTTTTATGAAAGAAGACCAATACAATCAGGGTTGATATAAATAAATATCAATACTACCGAAANCACTTCAAAATGGTGAAAGTTGTGACAATTTTTATGAAAGAAGACCAATATAATAAGGGTTGATATAAATAAATATGAATACTACCGAGAATCTCAAAGAGTGTGATAAAAAGTTTTTAAATGAAGGTGATTGCTATACTTAAAGAGAATTAGTTTATTTATCAGTAAACAATATTGGTTTCAGGAAAATTCAAACACCCTGACAGCAATAGTAGATCTTGTAAATATGTTACAGAAACGTTTGGATATTAATACAATTGCTGGAGTAGTATTTGTTGCCGTGAAGAAATCAGGCGATACAGATGGTCATAAAAGTAGATTGCAAAAAAATATTTTTTTGTTGATNATGGACGAGAGGGAGCGATACCTGACGAGTGAAGGCTACTGTGCATGAGGGCGCTCGGAGAACTCTAGAACATTGGGGACTGGTGGGTCCTGGACTAAAGTGAGGTGGGACTGAATGAACATGTGATACGGATTTTATTGTAAATATTGAAACTATTAATTATGTGCATAAATTTTCAAATGATTGAATGGGTTTTGAAACAATGTCTATTGGGACTAATTTTTAATTATTTAATTACATTAATTTATTTAAGGTAATTGTAAATTGTAGTGATTGGATTGATTAATTGTAAATAGCAAGTTTTATCAATATATGGTTAAATGTTGGGTCGAGAGAGTTTTGTATGTAGTTAATGTAAATAAAATCAGGAAATTATAATTAACACTTGTTTAATTAATACCTCCATCCCTTAACAAATTTGGTTTAGCTCACTGACTTTTGAGTAATTGTAACAATATACTCCAGAATACTCAAGAAGCTAACACAAGTAGTATGACCCAAAATTTTAAAATTTACTTACCAGTCCATGATTTCTGGTATTTTTCGTCACACACTTCAAAATGGTGAAAGTTGTGACAATTTTTATGAAAGAAGACCAATATAATAAGGGTTGATATAAATAAATATGAATACTACCGAGAATCTCAAAGAGTGTGATAAAAAGTTTTTAAATGAAGGTGATTGCTATACTTAAAGAGAATTAGTTTATTTATCAGTGAACAATATTGGTTTCAGGAAAATTCAAACACCCTGACAGCAATAGTAGATCTTGTAAATATGTTACAGAAACGTTTGGATATTAATACAATTGCTGGAGTATTATTTGTTGCCGTGAAGAAATCAGGCGATACAGATGGTCATAAAAGTAGATTGCAAAAAAATATTTTTTTGTTGATNTATTTGTTGCCGTGAAGAAATCAGGCGATACAGATGGTCATAAAAGTAGATTGCAAAAAAATATTTTTTTGTTGATATAAGATGAATCGTGATAAAACTCTTTGAAAGCTATCTGCAGAACAGGAAGCAATATTTAAAGCTTAATGAATACACAAATAACATATGTATGGTCTGTCTAATATAAGTTGGCGAGATTTTGACAGTCAGGGAGTGGCAAATTGACGTATATGTAACAAACAACGTGCCATTTACAAAATCCTGTATCGGCTGGTGCATGAACGAATGAAAATTTATATTATGTTGACTATTCTGACTGCACTGCTGACTCACATCAAACAGGCAGAAAATACACGGATAAGAAAGAGCTCCTAAATGAATTAATACGTTTTATTTTACATGTTCACAAACCAGCTGTTAATAGTGTTACAAACTAAACTTCCTGCTATAGTAGTAATTAATATGTATTCAAAATGAAACGGACATTAAAACGGTCTGTATTCAAATGAAATGCAACTTCAAACATTGGAAGATATTTTTATGTCGTACCGTCACTCTCCACACCTCCAATACATGCTTGATATTAATTCCAAAAGCCAACAAAAATATCGGAGAGTATAGTTAATTAATTTAATAATTAAAATTAGGCAGGTTATTATCGTAATCTAAAATATAAATTTTTTTAATTATATTTATTTTAATACATTTTGAACATACGATCATTTAATGAAAATTAAATGAGCTCAGTAATTTATCTTTTTTTTATGTTATTCGCTTGTAATAGAGTAAATTGATAGTATGCCGTAATGAATAAATCTTTCACTGAAATTTTTCATTTAAATATTTACTTTTTTTTTCATTTTGTAATTCTAATCTCATTAAGTTTTAATGCTAGGTGTTAAAAAANTTTCATTTAAATATTTACTTTTTTTTTCATTTTGTAATTCTAATCTCATTAAGTTTTAATGCTAGGTGTTAAAAAAATAGTATATATTATGAAATGTATTCAACATATTTCAATAATTATTCTGAGTAATATCGTATGCAATAACTGTTTTTAAATGGTTTTTTAATGCTTTTACTTGAAAACTACACGCACTGATGAAAAATGTTAAATTTTATAGTATATTTGATAAGTAGGATATTGTGAGAGAATGTTGTCAGATGGGAGTATGTAGACGTAATGTAATTTTAAAAGTCATATTCTTATGTTTCGAAACAGTAAGTACTTCACAATAATAATGTTATTTATAATTTGAAAAAATTACTAAAATTAAATAAAAAAAACTTTAAGATTTTGTTTGAAGGATTTTTATAAGATAATTAAAAATATGAAGGTTCTTAAGGCTGAGATAAATGAAATCATTTTTTTTTTACTATAGAAACGAATACCATTAGTAAAAGAAAGTTTAAAAAAATGTATTTAATAATAATTTAAAAGTAATTCCAGAATGGCTAAATGGTAATGCATTTTGTGGTGGTCAAACGTTTTGAGTTTCTAATATTATAGTATATTTTACATAATAATGTCACTATTTTATCAAATTGTCATGCTTATAGTCAAAGCCTAGCAATGTTAACAACGTTTCATTACATTAATAGTTTAAAATTTTTAAACCCATAGATTTTAGAATAATAATTTTTCCTATTTTGATTTTCGTAAAATGTTCTTAAGTTTCTTCATAATGATTATATTTTGAAATATACAACTTTGTAGGTTTAAAAAATTACAATATTAAAAACTCAATAGACTTTTTAGCAATATAAACTTTCATTGTTTTAGTTAATTTCATAATATTTATTGATAATGCTTCTCTTTTTACGATTATTGAAGTAAAATACTGAATCATGTAATACATAAATAATTTTATAGTTGCCATTCAGTTTAACTATTTTATCTTTTTATTCTTTATGTACTGTTAATTCTATCTGCTTGGCTACCTTTACCTTCTGAGTATGTTGAAAAATAGATATTATATTTCATAAAATTTGTAGACATACATATTTCTTCTTATTATTTTTTTTGTCGCTATTATAGCTTTGTAAAATAGTTATCAAATTTTCCGGTTTTAATATGTTTTCCAATGTATATACTCTTTTACCTATTATATATTAAATGCAAAGAAAATAATTTATATGTGGTAAAGGAAATACAAGCATTATCTATAGGTGACGTAACTCAGTTTTATTCCAAATTTTATTTTACATTCGCTATAGTTGCTGTCATTTCGTGCTAAAGTGTGCTAATGGCGAAAATATATAATGAAAATGCAATACTTGCTTGCTTATGTTTGGCTATTGGTTTCATGACATATCGAGCTCTGCTTTTATATAAGGTGGGCAGAATCGTGTCACATGTAAGAAAAAAAAAGAAAATCAAATAAAGTAAAAAATATAAAAATTCTTAAAATTTCCAAAAATAATAGGTTAAAGGCTGCAAGGCCGGTTTTATAGTTTTAAGGACAAGTTACAAATTATGCCCTTCGGGAGACTGATGCAGATACACCAACTACATTAATAAACCCTAGTTTAAACCAGGGTTGGCAACAGTCCTGGTTCATAGTGTGCCAGGAAAGTGTACTAATAACATGNTTCATTTAAATATTTACTTTTTTTTTCATTTTGTAATTCTAATCTCATTAAGTTTTAATGCTAGGTGTTAAAAAATAGTATATATTATGAAATGTATTCAACATATTTCAATAATTATTCTGAGTAATATCGTATGTAATAACTGTTTTTAAATGGTTTTTTAATGCTTTCACTTGAAAACTATACGCACTGATGAAAAATGTTAAATTTTATAGTATGTTTGATAAGTAGGATATTGTGAGAGAATGTTGTCAGATGGGAGTATGTAGACGTAATGTAATTTGAAAAGTCATATTCTTATGTTTCGAAACAGTAAGTACTTCACAATAATAATGTTATTTATAATTTGAAAAAAATTACTGAAATTAAATTTANTTAAATAAAAAAAACTTTAAGATTTTGTTTGAAGGATTTTTATAAGATAATTAAAAATATGAAGGTTCTTAAGGCTGAGATAAATTAAATCATNAAATATGAAGGTTCTTAAGGCTGAGATAAATGAAATCATTTTTTTTTTACTATAGAAACGAATACCATTAGTAAAAGAAAGTTTAAAAAAATGTATTTAATAATAATTTAAAAGTAATTCCAGAATGGCTAAATGGTAATGCATTTTGTGGTGGTCAAACGTTTTGAGTTTCTAATATTATAGTATATTTTACATAATAATGTCATTATTTTATAAAATTGTCATGCTTATAGTCAAAGCCTAGCAATGTTAACAACGTTTCATTACATTAATAGTTTAAAATTTTTAAACCCATAGATTTTAGAATAATAATTTTTCATATTTTGATTTTCGTAAAATGTTCTTAAGTTTCTTCATAATGATTATATTTTGAAATACATAACTTTGTAGGTTTAAAAAATTACAATATTAAAAACTCAATAGACTTTTTAGCAATATAAACTTTCATTGTTTTAGTTAATTTCATAATATTTATTGATAATGCTTCTCTTTTTACGATTATTGAAGTAAAATACTGAATCATGTAATACATAAATAATTTTATAGTTGCCATTCAGTTTAACTATTTTATCTTTTTATTCTTTATGTACTGTTAATTCTATCTGCTTGGCTACCTTTACCTTCTGAGTATGTTGAAAAATAGATATTATATTTCATAAAATTTGTAGACATACATATTTCTTATTATTTTTTTTTTTGTCGCTATTATAGCTTTGTAAAATAGTTATCAAATTTTCCGGTTTTAATATGTTTTCCAATGTATATACTCTTTTACCTATTATATATTAAATGCAAAGAAAATAATTTATATGTGGTAAAGGAAATACAAGCATTATCTATAGGTGACGTAACTCAGTTTTATTCCAAATTTTATTTTACATTCGCTATAGTTGCTGTCATTTCGTGCTAAAGTGTGCTAATGGCGAAAATATATAATGAAAATGCAATACTTGCTTGCTTATGTTTGGCTATTGGTTTCATGACATATCGAGCTCTGCTTTTATATAAGGTGGGCAGAATCGTGTCACATGTAAGAAAAAAAAAGAAAATCAAATAAAGTAAAAAATATAAAAATTCTTTCAATTTCCAAAAATAATAGGTTAAAGGCTGCAAGGCCGGTTTTATAGTTTTAAGGACAAGTTACAAATTATGCCCTTCGGGAGACTGATGCAGATACACCAACTACAATAATAAACCCTAGTTTAAACCAGGGTTGGCAACAGTCCTGGTTCATAGTGTGCCAGGAAAGTGTACTAATAACATGCAACATTTTTCACAAACGCACACAATTAAATGACCGGAGAATAAGTGCGAGGCCGGGCCCTGACTTGCAGTACCGTAAGGGCTGATGATGAACAAGCTGCGTTGTAGATGAGCAGCAACTCGGGTTGTAGAGACTCACCGACCCACTACAAGCGATTTTAACAAGCCTCTTGCAAAAGTACTACAAAATCTTCTACAGCATCACGACACTACAAGACTTCAGTCGGGAGACTGGTGGGGAGCTTCACTCCCTCGCCGATAACACTTACACATACATTTATTAAGATAACAACAGCGGTTAACAGCTATAAACACGGGCCCGGAGCCCGGCTAAAACATATTCACAGCAGCCCGCCACCGGCTCAATGATTTGACCCAAGTCTGTAGGTGCAGCATTTTTGTTGTTAACCCACTAAACCAGTTATGGGAACTTCGGTTCCAGGTCTTGTGACAGCACGGCCATTTGGGGGCATATGAGAGATCGGCGGCAGCATCTGAGTTCTTTGTCTGACATACATTTTAGCGTTACTGTGGTAAGGTATGTTCTCTTCCACATATGGGAATTGGGGTAGAGTGCAAATATGAGATGCGAAGTAGCCACCCACTGTTCCAACATTAGAACACTGGTATGCCAGTAGCACTTTCAAAACAACATGAATGCGATTTGGGGTTAGAACACTGTTTATGTAAGCAAGTGCTCTGATATTTACTCTAACTGAGCTTTAATGCAACTAAGATACATGTATTCATATGCGAGTACAATATCAGATAAAGAAATCTATTCATATAAATGGGTGGAGGTTTTAAAAATTCGATTTTTAAACCAACACGTTCATCAATGTTGACCACACGACTAACAGTTGTTTAGCCAATGCTCGTAACACAGGTAGAAGTCGTAAATCGGTCTACCTCATCTTCAGTTTATGTTGTATTCAGCTATTATATCAATTCTTTCGTGATATTATTATGTGTGCTCGTTATTACATATTTATCACCCCACCAAAGTGAGAAATCTGCCCAAACTGCGAGTACCTATCCTGAACATGTTGGACAGTACCCTGTTTATTTAAAATTATGTGCCCAAATTTTTCCTTACAATTTCAATAATTCACCGTTTACGTGCTTTTCTGCATCATGTTAACATGCATTTAGTTTATTACATAGCTCCCACACAATAATTTATTTACTAATTCGGCATTTATTTATTCATCACACAGTGACCAAGATGAAGCATCCATTTGAGGATGTATCAGCTGACCATAAGTCATCAGTGCGACAGGCATGAAATCTACATTCATTCGGTCAACAGGCACCTGTCCGACATGCAGCTAATAGGAAGACATTGATCGATACTGCAGCTAACAGTCAGCTGTTCAACAGGTCAGCTGCCTGGTATGCAGCTGTTTAACAAACAACTAATAAGCTGTCCGACACATCACCTGACATACATGCAGCTGATAGACAGGCCAGCTAGCCGACAGTCAACTGTTTGACAGCCAGCTAGCCGACAGTCAACTCTTTGACAGCCAGCTAGCCGACAGTCAACTGTTCGAGAGCCAACTGGCCAGCAATCAGCTATTTGTCAGGTCATCTGGACGACAGGCAGTTGCTCGACAGCCAGCAGTCGACGCGTCAATATACATATAGGTTGTAAGGTAATTCCCGGATACGGACTGCACCACGCGAATCTGTGATCAAAACTTAGTAGAAAATACCCTTTGGTTAAAAAGCGTAAGGTCCTTAATTTACGGGAAAAACGGCATTAGAGTAAATAAAATAACTTTATTTCACATTAAGCAGAGCATACAGTATCAGCATACAAAACATAGAAACCTCATAAACAAATGCACTTTTCCGCATGTTGGATGCATGAAGAATGCACTGAGCTTGGACTTTGGATGCACCCATGGCCATTGCCACGTACCAGTACTCACTGCGTGTAAACTTCATGGCCTCTTTGGCACTACTGAGCTCAGCTCGTTCCCTTGCCATGTGCCATACAACCGACACATTAGTAACACCATTGCCACATTACTTCACCTTTATCTAATTGGATTACCACATGTTTGCTGCAATGGTTTTTGGACATTTCATGCCGTTTTTCTCGTAAACTAAGAACCTTTGTTCATTTTTACCAAATATTATTTTCTACTTAGTTTTGATCACAGATTACCCTCTTGAAACGAAACACATTGTGAATTATCGATCAGATTGGAATAACATTTAAGGTATTGCTACTTTAAAGAGCCCATTTTATTCTCCCACAAAACCTTCTGCTATACATTTCGAATAAAAAAATTGCGGGAGCACTCTAAAAAAAACCCAAATACATGATTGCGCAGAAGAAAACATGCAGGTAGTATAATAAATATTATTTTAATATAATTGTATGTGTATGTATACATATATGTAGAAAGTGATTCGAGAGGGTAAGTTTGTAAAATTGATGTAGTGTTCGTGAAAGGTTTTGTGAAATGCATCAGAAAGGAGCGACTAGCTTCTGGGCATCGAAGATGTTGGTGAGTGTGTGTGACGCCAGCTCGATTCCCGATCCGAAGGTCTTACATTAAATATCATGGGCATGTTCGCGAATGAGCGGCATCGATGGTGAGTTATTCATAGATTTTTCGTTTAGCTCAAGGATTTATCTGGCAATAGCTTGCCAAACAGCATCGGCCATGTGCCATATGAAAAATGGCCAATACCTGACAATTTTAACGAACGCGATAATTTATCTGCATATATAAATGAATTTATTCATTAATTATATGTTTGTTTTTTTTTCACCAGTAAATCAGTAACATCTTGGCAGGAGTCATTATGCAGGAGTCATCTTGCAGGAGTTGGTCTGCATGAGTCAGTCGGCAGGAATCAGTCAGCAGGAGTCAGTAGGCAGAAGTCAGTCTGCAGGAGTCAGTCGGCAGGAGTAAAGTGTAAGATTTCATGCATGCTTGAGACAATATAAGCCACTGGCGGTGTGAAATCGTGTATGTAATGTACGACTACATGCATACTTTCAACGACTGCCCACACATTACATGGAAAACAATGCTGTTACTGTGCCAAGTCATTCAGTATAAGTTGCAATGCGTGGCGACATGAGAAGAACCCCCGTGTGATATTTAGCTGCAATTACTCTCCTATGTAGTTCACTCAATATGATATCCGCATGATGATGCATTACGACAATGACCACATACATTTTATGCAAGGCCATAGATTCTGCAAGGATTCGTTTATTGGGAGTCAGCGAGTGTTGCATCAATACCTCTTACTGCATCGATGGGTACAGATTCGACAGGCGATTATGATTAGACAGTTAATGCTAAAGACGGAATGAGTGCAGTAGAGTCGGTATGTACAGAATTAACACTTGCAAGACGTTTTCATGTAGTCGACGAACTCAAAATAAACTGTCTTTGGCTCTAAATACTGATGAGCTAACAACTCCTGCTAGAAATAAAAGCAAATATAATATTGAGGATGAAACAGGAAATGAAGACGATCATGAAGACAGCATAGATGAAAATAAACATGAAGACAGTGATAATGTTGAAGGCGATGATGGCGATTTTCTCGATGCACTGACACACCACTGCAACACATTTGCTGTAATGAGTGACACGAAGAAGGCAGAAGACGGTGAGAATACTGGCTACCTATTTCCCGAAGACCAGAATGAACTTATTGATAGACTCAGATATTTGATTGATCTTAAAAAACGTGAGTATTTCTCGCACATATTTGAGATATCTACAATCATTAGTAAACATAAGAAAAGGGGTTATATCAGATGAGACTGTTGGCTACTATCCATGATCTCCAAACATTTGTGAAATGTAAAGAAGGAATGTTCAAAATAATGTGATAGATAGAATGTATTTAGTAAGTAAATAAATAAATTTATACATACATAGTAATGCGAGTTTAATTTCTTGTACTGTCCCTTCTGCTTCTCTGAAAGACTTATTAATTCAGTGGTGTTAACAATCAATTGGAATGTCTGTTTTAGATAAAATTTATGTGAGTGCATCCTGTAGCAGGGCTATAGATCAATTTGAAGAATTATGCCTTACTCATGTCGTTTAAAATCGACTTAGTTCTATATGACAAACGAATGAAACGAGGGGAATATTTATGAGGACTGTTTCGCAACTAGTTGGTTTGCTTGGTCAGTTGGTCTGGTAAGTTGGCTTGGTAAGTTAGTATGGACCTTTGGTATGGTAAGCTCTTGTAGAAATATTTTGCCAACATTTTGAGAAGATTTTCTGGGAAGTGGTTAGCTACGAGACACTTATTAGGTCCTTCTTTTTTCGATATTAACCGTCATCGTTTATATAGGTGGGTGCTATAGTTGGTTGGTCTTGATGGTTGTTCTAGTCAGTTTTAGAGGAACTGGTCTCGTCAGGAGCTTGTCTTGTGCTCAGTCAATCTCACCAGGAACCAGTCTTGGGTGGAGTTAGTCTTAGGTGGAGTCAGTCGTTGGCTAGTATGGATAGTCGGTGTGGGTCCTTGTTGTGACCAGCTAGTAATGGTCAATTTTATGGACTGTCATTTTTTTTTGTTTTTTTTTTTTTAGTTCTATGCAAGTGGGGTCAAGGGTAAGGTCGACAACAACAAACATTGTGGCTATATCGACAGCTCCACGGACGGCGAAATCGATAATTAATACACTAGCATCTCCTAGGGTATGAAAACCTAAACAAACTACTAACGAAAAAATTAATATTGTAGGTGGAGTGCATTNGGGTCCTGACGACTAACTTACCACAGAGAAACATTGTCGAAGGTAAGTCGTCTGCCAAACGTGCCACTGAGAAAACATCTGAAAATATACGTTTTTATTTACATATATTAATAACAAATTTTATTTTTTATACATTTTTGAATTTTTTGGGGTCATGGGTCAATAGGTCATAAGTCATGGGTCATAGATCATGGGAAATGGGTCATGGTTCAAGGGTCATGGGTTCATGGGTCAATGGGTTATGGGCCTTGGGTCATGGGTCTTGGGTCATGGGTCATGGGTCTTGGGGTTTTGGGGTCATGGGTAATGGGTCTTGGGGTCTGGGGGTCATGGGTCAAGTGCCAAGGTTAATGGGGTTTTGGGTATTGGGTCAAGTGTCCAGGTTTATTTGGGATTTTTTGGAATTTTTGTAGAATTTTTTTATAATTTTTGTAATAAATTTTAATATTTTTAAAATATTTTTTGGACTTTTTTGGGAATATTTTAAATTTTGGAAATGTTTTGTAATTTTTATAAATTTTTTGGTTTCAAGGTCTCCCGGGTCAAGGTCAAAGTTCGATGTCACCTACATATCACATGACTTACGAGATGGTCACTGCTCGACCAGGTGAGGGCTGGTCATGTCGGGAGCTTAGTCGATCCACATTTCATCTAACCCCGAACTTCCTACATGTACATCTTTGAATAATTAAATTTTAAAATTTTCCTAAAAAATTTATATATTTTAGGATTTTATAATTTTCTGTTTTTTTTTATTTTATTATTATGGTTTCATGATTATTCGAGGTCACGGGCATGGGGTAAATGTCAAGGTCAAAGGTCACCTGGATCCAACATGGCAATTGGGTGACTTTCACAACATGGTGGCCGGTCGGCGCCGGTGCCAGGTGGCAGTTTTTTCTCATTTAAAATGCATTGTCCCCGGATGCAGATAATCATTCTACTCATGTATACGGAGGCAGAAGGAAGAGAAAGAACGGCAGAAAGGAAAAAGAGGCGATCTTAAAGTCTTTACCTAAACGTCTTCTCACTAACGTAGACATAATGAATCTTGCTCGCAAATTAAAAATACCAAATTTTCGCTGGGTCTTCATGCGTGATATATTGCTGCGTAGTCCTAAGCGTTCAGTGTGTGCCGTCGTAAATATTGATACTAGTAAAGAACCGGGAACTCATTGGACTGCTTACAAAAAACATAGAAACGCTGTTAAGTATTTTGACAGCTATGGCAATCTGCGGGCTTCTCCAGAACTGAGAAATTATTTGGGCAGTGTGAAAATGAGTTACTACTACCAAACTGAGAAACTTCCGGTTCAGTCAAATTGCAGTCACTTGTGTCCACGGTTTCATTCGCAGCAATTATTTAATAAAAGGGCGTACACTTATGTACAGCGTATAAGTCATGTCTATAACTTTGATTCTGACGTGCAGGACTTCAGAACTCTGTTCCGTACATTTTCCACTCTTGAAGCAAGACGGTATCTGATCTTCCGCGCTGACAGTTTTTCAGATGTATTTTACTGTTCCCAACTTAGATCTTACTAATTGTACTTTCAGGTATGTGAACCTTGATAACACCANGTAAGCAAGTGCTCTGATATTTACTCTAACTGAGCTTTAATGCAACTAAGATACATGTATTCATATGCGAGTACACTATCAGATAAAGAAATCTATTCATATAAATGGGTGGATATTTTAAAAATTCGATTTTTAAACCAACACGTTCATCAATGTTGACCACACGACTAACAGTTGTTTAACNAAAATTCGATTTTTAAACCAACACGTTCATCAATGTTGACCACACGACTAACAGTTGTTTAACCAATGCTCGTAACACAGGTAGAAGTCGTAAATCGGTCTACCTCATCTTCAGTTTATGTTGTATTCAGCTATTATATCAATTCTTTCGTGATATTATTATGTGTGCTCGTTATTACATATTTATCACCCCACCAAAGTGAGAAATCTGCCCAAACTGCAAGTACCTATCCTGAACATGTTGGACAGTACCCTGTTTATTTAAAATTATGTACCCAAATTTCTCCTTACAATTTCAATAATTCACCATTTACGTGCTTTTCTGCATCATGTTAACATGCATTTAGTTTATTACATAGCTCCCACACAATAATTTATTTACTAATTCGGCATTTATTTATTTATCACACAGTGACCAAGATGAAGCATCCATTTGAGGATGTATCAGCTGACCATAAGTCATCAGTGCGACAGGCATGAAATCTACATTCATTCGGTCAACAGGCACCTGTCCGACATGCAGCTAATAGGAAGACATTGATCGATACTGCAGCTAACAGTCAGCTGTTCAACAGGTCAGCTGCCTGGTATGCAGCTGTTTAACAAACAACTAATAAGCTGTCCGACACATCACCTGACATACATGCAGCTGATAGACAGGCCAGCTAGCCGACAGTCAACTGTTTGACAGCCAGCTAGCCGACAGTCAACTCTTTGACAGCCAGCTAGCCGACAGTCAACTGTTCGAGAGCCAACTGGCAAGCAATCAGCTATTTGTCAGGTCATCTGGACGTCAGGCAGTTGCTCGACAGCCAGCTGTCGACGCGTCAATATACATATAGGTTGTAAGGTAATTCCCGGATACGGACTGCACCACGCGAATCTGTGATCAATACTTAGTAGAAAATACCCTTTGGTTAAAAAGCGTAAGGTCCTTAATTTACGGGAAAAACGGCATTAGAGTAAATAAAATAACTTTATTTCACATTAAGCAGAGCATACAGTATAAGCATACAAAACATAGAAATCTCATAACAGGTGTTCGAAGTTTGCTCTACATAAACAAATGCACTTTTCCGCATGTTGGATGCATGAAGAATGCACTGAGCTTGGACTTTGGATGCACCCATGGCCATTGCCACGTACCAGTACTCACTGCGTGTAAACTTCATGGCCTCTTTGGCACTACTGAGCTCAGCTCGTTCCCTTGCCATGTGCCATACAACCGACACATTAGTTACACCATTGCCACATTACTTCACCTTTATCTAATTGGATTACCACATGTTTGCTGCAATGGTTTTTGGACATTTCATGCCGTTTTTCTCGTAAACTAAGAACCTTTGTTCATTTTTACCAAATATTATTTTCTACTTAGTTTTGATCACAGATTACCCTCTTGAAACGAAACACATTGTGAATTATCGATCAGATTGGAATAACATTTAAGGTATTGCTACTTTAAAGAGCCCGTTTTATTCTCCCACAAAACCTTCTGCTATACATTTCGAATAAAAAAATTGCGGGAGCACTCTAAAAAAAACCCAAATACATGATTGCGCAGAAGAAAACATGCAGGTAGTATAATAAATATTATTTTAATATAATTGTATGTGTATGTATACATATATGTAGAAAGTGATTCGAGAGGGTAAGTTTGTAAAATTGATGTAGTGTTCGTGAAAGGTTTTGTGAAATGCATCAGAAAGGAGCGACTAGCTTCTGGGCATCGAAGATGTTGGTGAGTGTGTGTGTCGCCAGCTCGATTCCCGATCCGAAGGTCTTACATTAAATATCATGGGCATGCTCGCGAATGAGCGGCATCGATGGTGAGTTATTCATAGATTTTTCGTTTAGCTCAAGGATTTATCTGGCAATAGCTTGCCAAACAGCATCGGCCATGTGCCATATGAAAAATGGCCAATACCTGACAATTTTAACGAACGCGATAATTTATCTGCATATATAAATGAATTTATTCATTAATTATATGTTTGTTTTTTTTTCACCAGTAAATCAGTAACATCTTGGCAGGAGTCATTATGCAGGAGTCATCTTGCAGGAGTTGGTCTGCATGAGTCAGTCGGCAGGAATCAGTCAGCAGGAGTCAGTAGGCAGAAGTCAGTCTGCAGGAGTCAGTCGGCAGGAGTAAAGTGTAAGATTTCATGCATGCTTGAGACAATATAAGCCACTGGCGGTGTGAAATCGTGTATGTAATGTACGACTACATGCATACTTTCAACGACTGCCCACACATTACATGGAAAACAATGCTGTTACTGTGCCAAGTCATTCAGTATAAGTTGCAATGCGTGGCGACATGAGAAGAACCCCCGTGTGATATTTAGCTGCAATTACTCTCCTATGTAGTTCACTCAATATGATATCCGCATGATGATGCATTACGACAATGACCACATACATTTTATGCAAGGCCATAGATTCTGCAAGGATTCGTTTATTGGGAGTCAGCGAGTGTTGCATCAATACCTCTTACTGCATCGATGGGTACAGATTCGACAGGCGATTATGATTAGACAGTTAATGCTAAAGACGGAATGAGTGCAGTAGAGTCGGTATGTACAGAATTAACACTTGCAAGACGTTTTCATGTAGTCGACGAACTCAAAATAAACTGTCTTTGGCTCTAAATACTGATGAGCTAACAACTCCTGCTAGAAATAAAAGCAAATATAATATTGAGGATGAAACAGGAAATGAAGACGATCATGAAGACAGCATAGATGAAAATAAACATGAAGACAGTGATAATGTTGAAGGCGATGATGGCGATTTTCTCGATGCACTGACACACCACTGCAACACATTTGCTGTAATGAGTGACACGAAGAAGGCAGAAGACGGTGAGAATACTGGCTACCTATTTCCCGAAGACCAGAATGAACTTATTGATAGACTCAGATATTTGATTGATCTTAAAAAACGTGAGTATTTCTCGCACATATTTGAGATATCTACAATCATTAGTAAACATAAGAAAAGGGGTTATATCAGATGAGACTGTTGGCTACTATCCATGATCTCCAAACATTTGTGAAATGTAAAGAAGGATTGTTCAAAATAATGTGATAGATAGAATGTATTTAGTAAGTAAATAAATAAATTTATACATACATAGTAATGCGAGTTTAATTTCTTGTACTGTCCCTTCTGCTTCTCTGAAAGACTTATTAATTCAGTGGTGTTAACAATCAATTGGAATGTCTGTTTTAGATAAAATTTATGTGAGTGCATCCTGTAGCAGGGCTATAGATCAATTTGAAGAATTATGCCTTACTCATGTCGTTTAAAATCGACTTAGTTCTATATGACAAACGAATGAAACGAGGGGAATATTTATGAGGACTGTTTCGCAACTAGTTGGTTTGCTTGGTCAGTTGGTCTGGTAAGTTGGCTTGGTAAGTTAGTATGGACCTTTGGTATGGTAAGCTCTTGTAGAAATATTTTGCCAACATTTTGAGAAGATTTTCTGGGAAGTGGTTAGCTACGAGACACTTATTAGGTCCTTCTTTTTTCGATATTAACCGTCATCGTTTATATAGGTGGGTGCTATAGTTGGTTGGTCTTGATGGTTGTTCTAGTCAGTTTTAGAGGAACTGGTCTCGTCAGGAGCTTGTCTTGTGCTCAGTCAATCTCACCAGGAACCAGTCTTGGGTGGAGTTAGTCTTAGGTGGAGTCAGTCGTTGGCTAGTATGGATAGTCGGTGTGGGTCCTTGTTGTGACCAGCTAGTAATGGTCAATTTTATGGAC
>NQII01000306.1:127539-146723 GCA_002778355.1 Clitarchus hookeri
TTTATTATTATGGTTTCATGATTATTCGAGGTCACGGGCATGGGGTAAATGTCAAGGTCAAAGGTCACCTGGATCCAACATGGCGATTGGGTGACTTTCACAACATGGTGGCCGGTCGGCGCCGGTGCCAGGTGGCAGTTTTTTCTCATTTAAAATGCATTGTCCCCGGATGCAGATAATCATTCTACTCATGTATACGGAGGCAGAAGGAAGAGAAAGAACGGCAGAAAGGAAAAAGAGGCGATCTTAAAGTCTTTACCTAAACGTCTTCTCACTAACGTAGACATAATGAATCTTGCTCGCAAATTAAAAATACCAAATTTTCGCTGGGTCTTCATGCGTGATATATTGCTGCGTAGTCCTAAGCGTTCAGTGTGTGCCGTCGTAAATATTGATACTAGTAAAGAACCGGGAACTCATTGGACTGCTTACAAAAAACATAGAAACGCTGTTAAGTATTTTGACAGCTATGGCAATCTGCGGGCTTCTCCAGAACTGAGAAATTATTTGGGCAGTGTGAAAATGAGTTACTACTACCAAACTGAGAAACTTCCGGTTCAGTCAAATTGCAGTCACTTGTGTCCACGGTTTCATTCGCAGCAATTATTTAATAAAAGGGCGTACACTTATGTACAGCGTATAAGTCATGTCTATAACTTTGATTCTGACGTGCAGGACTTCAGAACTCTGTTCCGTACATTTTCCACCCTTGAAGCAAGACGGTATCTGATCTTCCACGCTGACAGTCTTTCAGATGTATTTTACTGTTCCCAACTTAGATCTTACTAATTGTACTTTCAGGTATGTGAACCTTGATAACACCANTTTCAGATGTATTTTACTGTTCCCAACTTAGATCTTACTAATTGTACTTTCAGGTATGTGAACCTTGATAACACCACTGGCGAAATTTGATTACCTACAGGCAGCTACAAATTGGACGATATTTCAATATTGTATTTAAGGAAGGCTTTGAAGCCAGTCGGTATTGCTTTTCTGCTTCGTGGCATCCCCAATACTCTGAAAAGCGAAATATTCTGTTATAAAAATATTGGTTTTACGAAAAACGATTCTCTATCCCGCATGCTTCGATTTGAAAATAAATTTTACAAACCGAATAAATACCACGAGTCTACGCTTCCTGGAGACATCTTGACCATAAATTTAATAAGAATTACGTGCAACCTAACTGGTAACTCATATCTTAACGGGAATCAGAGTCAGACACTTCACAAATTCTCGGCCTTTGTTCCACCCGGTTTGAAGTTCGTCGAGGTTCCTAAAACCCTCATTTACGCTTCAGTCGTGACCAAGAGAGTACAAGAAGTTGTAGAGAGAATCGCATATAAAGATAATCGTTTAATACATTTCAGGGTTGAAGAAATTACAATTTGTTTACATTTGAAGAAAGGTGGGGTTGAATTTAAAAAAAAAGTATAAAAAAGGCTGTACGCAACAAATTCAAGCTCAGTAAGTGACATACTGTCAGCGTGTAAACACGTGAAAACGCACGTTTTCTTAAAAGTCTAGGGTTTAAAGTTTGCAAGAAATATGAACGCAGAAATACTTAACGTAGACGAGCTAGTAAGCTACGAAGATAGCATTACAAAGACGGAATTCCATACTAATGTTCCATATATTCCAGACCAATATACGTCATTGTCTGAGATTCGCATACCGGTACAAAACCAAGACATTTATACGGTACCATGTAATTCGTAATTACGCTTCCGCGGCTCCATTACAAATGCTAATGGTGCACCACCTACAACCATCAAATAATTAGAAATTGCATACTCCATATGATAAATAGAATTTCGTACGAGCTGAATGGATGTGAAGTGGATATCTGTAAGAACGTATGATTAACTTCTACCATAAGAAACCATGTCTCTCATGTGCAATCAACTGCCTGCAGCAAAAATGGTCGGGTGGAGGATCCAAGCCGATAACGAAGTACCCATGGGGATAAATTGAAATGTGTGATCCGCTATCGATGTTGCGCGCTTTCGCAGAAGATTACAAGCACATAATTATTAATTCAAAGAAATAGTTGGTCATACTTTAAGAAAACACGCAAATGAACGCCATCTGAGTCACTACTGAAAATCTCGAAAATGTAATGCTGAGCATACATACGATCGAGTGGTTGCTGGCACACATGCAGGTGAAAATGTTGCAGCGCAAAAAGTTATTAAAAAAGAATTGTGGGAAANGATCGAGTGGTTGCTGGCACACATGCAGGTGAAAATGTTGCAGCGCAAAAAGTTATTAAAAAAGAATTGTGGGAAAGAACGAAACATAGATATTGCTTTCCGCACGTGGTGTTTGGAATCGTATCCGAATCTAACGAGATCTCTAAACGTGAANAACGAAACATAGATATTGCTTTCCGCACGTGGTGTTTGGAATCGTATCCGAATCTAACGAGATCTCTAAACGTGAACCGGAATGTAAAGTCAAGTTTTGTGACTGAAAAACCCAGATTCGTTATCCTATCATTTAAGAGGAGAAATAAAATTTTTTAAAGTCAGACACATTTGATCATGTGAAGAACGTTAAAATATCCTTAAATTCGGAAAGTTTCCCGTATGGCGAATTAAACGTTGATATTTTGAAAGGAATGTGTATATTGCCATACCAAACATACACAAAGTTGATCAATATATTGTCAATTACCTTCACCGACTTAAGAACCGAGCGTTTTCGTGAGCACTTCACCTGTACTAGTTTTTGATGTGAGCAACCAGACTGTCGCATAGAAATGACTACGTGCGAAAATTTTCCAGCAGATACCCAGGCATATGCTCTTATACACTGAAGAGCCAAAAAAACTGGTACACTTGCCTAATATCGTGTAGCCCACCCNCACGTCTGTCACGTTTAATGATTCTCGTCAGTCGTCGTTTGTTCAGTTCTTTCACGATCTTTTTCCGGCCGCAGCATTGTCGAAGATGTGATGTTTTACCGGATTCCCAATATTCACGGTACACTCGTGAAATGGTCGTACGCGAACATCCAAATGTTATCGCTACCTCGGAAATGCTATGTCCCATCTCTCGTGCGACGACTATAACACCACGTTCAAACTCACTTAAATCTTGATAACCTGCCATTGTAGCAGCAGTAACCGATCCAGCTGCCAACCGTATCGCGTTACTCTGATTGGTTTCATACCTCTGTTATTTGCATACGCACGCCTATACCGGTTTTTTTGGCTCTTCAGTGTATTTCATGGCCGCCTGGTTATTTACGATGTACGAGATAAAGTTGTTAAAATCTTAACATAAGTATAACAATCATTCAGTTAACATCTGGACGTTAACATGTTCGTCAAAGTTGGTTGGTTGGAAATTTATTGTAACGAAAGCGTAGAAGTTTGTTATTTGCAAACTGAGTACGAGTGTCTATCACTTAGAAAATTAAAACCACGTTACACGAATCTTAACCACACTTGTATGCGTGTGAACAACACTGGTCGTGCTCGTGCCTGAACGTGCTCTTGCTACGAAAGTGGGCTATGGAATGTGAATACGACTGTTAGTTTGGAGCTTGAGGTCTTCCTATGCGGACATAGTAACATGGGAGGACTTTTAGAAAAATTGAACCTTCTCGGCGTGCAGTATAAAAAGTTGGGAGTTTTGGAAACAGGCATAATATTCAAGGCTTCATATTTGCAAAAAATCAATACGCCATTTGGAGAGAGCGTCACCTGTCTTTTAAATTGAGATCTCAGAGTTCACTTGCTGAAATGATATGTACAGCTTATTAACGAGACAGACATGATGGCTCTCTACCAGTCGGATGTATACTTGAAATATGGAGGCATAAAACCTGGCGCGAACGAGACAAACACTCACGTTTTAGAATTTTCGAAATGGAACCGAAACAAAAATTTAGTATATGATTTAGTATATGACTGTCCGCCTTCCTGCGCGAACGTAACCATGTATGTAATTTTCAATCCGCTCGATGCTGGCAGATATGAAGACGCAACGATTGGCTACCGTTAATTTCATTTTTAGCCCTTTGGCTTGAGGGAACAAGTAGAATCGTGCGATGGCCTCGAACATTGTGTATGCTATAATAACAAAGACAAGTGTATGACTTTAATTCCAGTACGTTGTGGTTTCACCAATTGTCCAGTTTACTACTTGCAACGAGACAGCAAACAACCTACTACTATAAACTGCTTAATGACTCAAGTTGACGAGGAACATTTCCGCCAAGAGTGGTCTACACATACAGGAGATGGACAAAATAATATGAACACCTGACGTATACACAATATTTAATCATTAATAAGGTTTTGGGACACCATTTGCTTTTATAAAAGCTGCAATTCTTCGCGGAATAGATTCGTAGAGTGTCTGAATATTTTACAACGGAATGTTGTCCCATTGTTGTACCAAAACATCCACCAATTGCTTCAATGATGTTGGAGATGGAAATCTGCTCTTCACTCTCTGCTCTAAAACTGCCCATAACGGTTCAATTATGTTGNTTCACTCTCTGCTCTAAAACTGCCCATAACGGTTCAATTATGTTGAGGTCTGGCCAGGGAAGATGATTGATGATATTCTGATGCTCCTCAAGCCCAGACTGAACCTTTTTGGCTGTGCGTATGGGAGCATTATCATCTTGGAATATGGCAGTGTTTGGCAGCAATATGCTAGTCATATTAAGAACTTCATCATTGAGGATGTNCATTATCATCTTGGAATATGGCAGTGTTTGGCAGCAATATGCTAGTCATATTAAGAACTTCATCATTGAGGATGTTGAGACATTCATTCGCAGTAATCCGGCCAGTGATGTGAATGAGAGGACCAGCTGAATACCACGATATAGCCGCCCAAATCATAACGGAACCTCCCCCATGATTGACTGTAGGGAGCAGGCTGTCCGGATCGTAGGCTTCTTTTGGAGTACTCCATACATAAACCCTGCCTTTTGTAGGAAACAATGTAAACGATGATTCGTCGGACCATACCACATTCTTCCAATCATCAAGTGTCCAGTTTTTATGATCTTGGTACCACTTCTTTCGCAGCTTAGCGTTGACTTCCGTTATAAAGGGTTTCGCAATTGCCGCCCTTCCATGAATGTTAGCTTTGTGGAGCTCCCGCCGTACTGCTTTTGTCGAAACAGTATTATTCAAGTGAGTGTTGAGTTCTGCTGTCATTTTTGCCGCGGTAGTTTTATGTTTTCTGGCCACAATTCATTATAATGTTCGTTGGTCTCTGTCAGTTAACTTTGGATTTCGCCCACTATTCCTCTTCGCCGATGATTTTTACCATGTTTTGTGTATGCTGTCATTACCGTGGATACTGTCGCTCGTGAAACGTTTAACAATTCAGTTGTTTTCGTTACAGACGCTCCCGCTAACCGAGCACCAACGATTTGTCCTCTTTCGAAGTCTGAGAGAGAACACATTTCACCGATAGCTTGTTTTAGCCGTCGTGGAACAAAGCGTATAATACACTGAAATATAACCTACAAGACTTGGCACCTAAACTGTGCAATACATATGCGTCGCATTATTTATACGGAAGCAGTGTTGCCAACATGCAACAAAATGTACTTTATTGCATAATGTTCATATTATTTTGTCCATGCCCTGTAGAATCAGCTACGAACTCGAGAGACCTGACAGCCTTAGCATTACAAGAATGTTGGGGCACTGCGATGGAGAACATCACACCGCCATTTTTAATCGAGGGAAAATGACATGGCAGATGATGTATTCACCACTAACATGTGAAATCTTCCTGGCAACGCTGGTGTGAAGATCACCACCGCCAGTCGTCATTGTCTCTTGCTACGGAGAAATTCGACAGCAACCTGAATGTTTCATCCATACAGCTATGTTTAATTCAAGCCAGAAAATGTAAACGCCTACAAAAGTTAACTTGATGACTACGGCAGAGTTATCTACTGACCAGTATGTGAGTTTGGGCAAGTGCAATTGTGTAATGGCACATTTCACATGATAGGCTACTTTGATTTCTACGATACATTCCACGAAGAGATTCCTTCATGCTACAATTATGAAATATGTGTAATGTATCATCTCAAGCCAAACAGAGAGCTACCAGCAAGTGCAGACGCCCTCGTCATACGTGCCGAATCTGGTGAAATTTTGAAAGAATAAATAGTTGGTGACTGGACTAACTACGCATTGTGATACATTGGCTCAGATGACATTTTTAGCTGGAGTGAACGCTGTGATGTATTTCAACACACGACTCTCGTAGACTCGTGTGAAACTGCATGGATTTGGCATTGTATTCCAGATGTTTGCCATACTAAAACCGTGGAGTATTGCTAATTGCCTGGCAACAGTTATGAACTCAGATCCTAGGGACACATCTTCCAGTGCCTCTGAGTGTGACACAATTGAAGGTGTACTTATTTGCAGAAGCAAATGCAAGTGTTTCCAAACTTTTTGTTACCTCGTTTCAAGTTTACTGCTTTTACTCGCTAAGATATTTAAGTAATTGCTACGATGGCTCAATTCTCCAAGCCGTCCTGCATCCAGTTCGCTACCGAGCACGGACACGACAAGAAGACTACATTTCATTCTGCAAATCACTATGTTAGCACCGGGTCCAGCTTAAGCAGGGTCGCCTATGCCTACTGGTCTGGCAGCTACACAGGAGAATGTGATGGTAATTTTTATACACGGTACGCTCACGAACCAGTTTTCTGCGAACCCAGCCAATAGATAGCAGACTGTACGTGTTATGGACATGGCTGCATTTACTACATGCGAGCAGAAACAAAGTTGCGGTGTTCTCTTGAAGAGGTTATTCAATTTGTAAAAAATCAATACGGTAAAATACTACTGCATGCACCTGACTGTATATCTACGTGTGTGCCGCCTCCAGCCGTCGAGGATCTGAAACCATATACACCCATCAAACGCAAGAACGATGGTACAGAACCGGCAATCTCCATATAGAAGAAAGCTGCCAAAATATTGCCTTCCATGTCGTTACTCGATGCCGACGAGGCGCAGATGAATCCTAGAGAAGAAATACCAGTTGCCTCTACAAGCAGTAATATATCCCATACTGCAAGAAACGAATAGTTTATAATTAAAATGGCTTTAAAAAATAACGAAAGAAATATTTTGCGATATCATAAGTGCACTGGCCATGTTAACTGGAGACGGCAAATAAGATTGTAAAGAAAAAAAAATTCGCACTAGTGATGTCTCATTTTTAAACAAGGCAAGCATGCGGAGCGCGAAACAGAACAGTTTGGAAGCGTCAGTCGGCACCTTGGCACGGTTTCATACTTCAAGTAGCTACTCAGAGTTTCAACCTGGTGATGGCACCATAACATTTACTTTCCACAATGGTTAAGTATGGGTACATACATGGAAGAATGGGATGGTACGTGGCACTATCTGCTAGCTCACGAGCCACAAATGTTTGAATACTCTCAAGAAATGGTGTAATGTTCTACGTATAGGAAATGTGTAGTTATCTACATGAAAAAGAAACAAACTTGCGCTGCACTGCTGACGAACTTGTGTCTTTCATTAAGAAAAAACTGAATATCGGCGAGGAAGAAATACCTGCTGCGCCCGCAGCACACGACGAGACTTCTACGCGGAAACACAACTCCACCATCGAACTAGAGACCTGTAGGTGTAAGACGAAAGGAATATAATCCATGGAGGTTCCTGTCGACGAAGGTGAAGAGACTCGCTCATATGATACTCCAAACACGGTCAGAGGGCCTATCTCGCTTAGTACTTAGTCACCAGTTTAAATGATTTGTGTAAAAAATATTTTGAGGTGATTTTTCAGAGATGTGTTTGATTTACTGTAATTATTATTATCTTTGTGAAACTTCATGCAAACTGATTTTTCGTCTCAGTTATATTTTTCAATGGTTTCTGAAGTAAACTGCTTTTCATAATAATGTATTAGTGTTCTTTTCCTCTGTAATATTTTTTATTCTAATTTATATTACTAAAACTGCTAGTTACGTAAATGAAATAATATTTTGTAAGTCTAAAACCAAAATTTTTTTTTATTATTCCGAATGGAGAACGTAAAACAAAATATATGTTGTAAAATGATATAAAGTAATTTTNCCAAAATTTTTTTTTATTATTCCGAATGGAGAACGTAAAACAAAATATATGTTGTAAAATGATATAAAGTAATTTTAAAAAATATAATAACTTTATAAATATATGTATGGGTGTTTTCATTAAATGCCCTATTCACATAAAATATTTATTTTACTTTAAAAAAAAAGTGTTTTATATTAAATTAAAAAAATATTACCTATAAGAATTTAAAAAAATAAACATTTACATTAAATATATTCTCTTATTAAATATCAAAGGTTTGATATAAAAGAAACGAAATAATATTCATACTGGAATTGAGAGAAAAATTAAAAAAAAAAACTCTATGAAAATTATCTGGGCAAGCAGCACAGAGGCTGGCCAGAATGTTGGTAGCTCTCAAGATAGTCCTCNAAAAACTCTATGAAAATTATCTGGGCAAGCAGCACAGAGGCTGGCCAGAATGTTGGTAGCTCTCAAGATAGTCCTCCCTCCTTGGGTGTCCAGAATGCAGGTGGCTCTCACCGTAGCATTCCCTCCTTGGGTGGTGAAAGCTGTCGCCTTCATGCTAACCTTCCCTTGAGGGGCCGGCATAGCAGCTGCCTTCCCTTGCACGTGGGGTATTGTCGTGAGGCGACTGATCACTTTATTTCCGGGTATTGTCCTGCAGTGAATGATGACTTGAGTGCGGGGTATTGTCCCATGGTGACTTACGACTTGAGCGGGCATCGGTTTAAATTGTCCAACTAGAAAGGAATGTCTCACCTGGCAAAAAATGTGAACAAGTGGCAATTTATATCAATCAGCAGAGAATTATGTTCAGTGTTTCACCCACCACAATGCCTAAAAAAATTATTATATACATGAAATATTTTCTCTCATTAAATATCAAAGGTAGAAAATAAAAGAAACGAAAGTGTGTTCATACTTGACTTGAGGCAACACTTTAAAAAACACTATGGTAGGTCTCTGGCCAAGCAGCACAGAGGCTGGTCGGAGCTTGTGCTCTCATGCTAACCTTCTATTGAGGGGCCGGCACTGAGGGGTTAGCACTGAGGGGAGAGCACTAAGGGGTCGGAAATGAGGGGTCGGCACTGAGGGGACAGCTCTGAGGGGTCAGCACTAAGGGGTAGCCACTGAGGGGGGCAGCACTTGGGGTCACCACTGAGAACACAGCACTGATGGGTCAGCACTGAGGGGACAGCACTGAGAGGTCGGNGGGGCAGCACTTGGGGTCACCACTGAGAACACAGCACTGATGGGTCAGCACTGAGGGGACAGCACTGAGAGGTCGGCACTGAGATGACAGCACTGAGGGGACAGCACTGAGAGGTCGCCACTGAGAGTACAGCACTGAGGGGACCGCACTGAGATGACCGCAGTGAGGGGTCAACACTGAGGGGTCGCCACTGAGAGTACAGCACTGAGGGGACCGCACTGATGTGTCGCCACTGAGAGCTCATCACTCTTGGGTCGGCACTGATGGGTCAGCACTGCACAATAGAACAAGTTTTTGAATTCACAAATGCTTCAAGCCGATGCAAACCACTGACGATGTGAAATAAAGTATGTCTTGTACGACTACATGCAAACCTTCACCGATTGATAAAAAATCACATGTAAAACAAAGGTGATACTGTGCCAAGACCTTCAGTAAAACTTGCAGCGCACGATGCCATGAAAAGAGTGAATATACGAAGAAACAGACCTCCAGAATACTAACACGTGGTATGTGCGATGCAACATTTGGTAGAAGCGACAATTTAAAGAGTAACACTAATACGTGTAAAGGTAACGCACCTTCGCTTGACTCAAGACAGCATTCATTGAACTTATTGCTGGACTGGCACTAATAAATTGGATGAATGACGGTAGGGCTTATTTATCGGTTGTCTGATTTAAGTGTGGTCCTGAGTAATAGCTGGATGAAGAAGTTGTCTGGAAGAAACTGTTGAGAAAGTGACGGCATTGTAATGTGATTTAAGAACTTGATAAAATTTCTGGTAAAAGTATGCAATAAAAACAATGCTTTAATATTGCTGCTAAAATGTGTTTATATATATATATATATATATATATATATATATATATATATATATNCGCTATATACCTGTGCTGCTACTGTGTAAAGAACTTCGGTTTTGCATAAAGATGATGCAAGACTATAATTGTACAAAGTCTACTGTGGAGCTTGCCTCTATGGCTATGCCTTCTCACACTGCTGGAAAAATACATGGCACACAGTGCTGCTACTGTGGAAAGACCTTCAGCTAAAGCTGTCATGCTCGTCGACAAGAAAAAAGAGAATGTTCAAAAGGTTTGGCCTCAAAATCACTACCATTTACCATATGTGGAACAAAATTTGGTAGAAGCTATAATTTAAAGTGACACACTAGTACATGTGAAGGTAATGCACCAATGTTTGACTCGAGACAGCATGAACTGAACTTATTGCCACAATACAAGAATATTGCTAGCCTTCCTACTAATTCGTCGAGTAAACTAACTCTGGTTCGAGTGCCCGTAACATTAACTGAGCCTGCATCGTGTTTCAAAATAGTAGGCAACGAAACAGAGAAAAGTGAAGGAAATACGAGTGTTACAGAAATTTACTATGAAGAGTGCAAGCCATACCACTCGTCAGAAGTTGTAAACAACAAGCAAGAACTGCTATAACGTAAAATAAAAACCAAGATTTTACAACTATCCAGGACGAAGAGAATAAAAAAGTAGAATCCAAGACTGCTGGAAGTGCTGTGAAAAATAAACGGAAATGGAAATAGTATTCCGACTATGAAGTGGAGATAACTGCCATGCACAAGCGTAAAAGCATCGCTGAAAATAATGGCTACTTTAAGTTGGAGCAGAAGAAATATGGATTCGAACCCATTACTCTGGCACAGAGGTATCTCACAACCTTCGCATTACCCAAAAGAACATACATGCAGACATGTATCGCGAATTTTCTGCGAAGAGTGATGTGAAGTCTAACTACTTATTTTCTGAAGTCCTCAATGACTTGGTTAATAGACCGCAGATGTTAGTCCTATTGCAAATAAGAGGATATATTTCTGTCAGTGATCATATAAATTTGATTATTGATGAACTCAGAGCTAGAAGATATATTAAATGACGTATTATGTATGTATGTGATTTGGTAAAGAATAGGAATATATACAATAGTTAGAAAAATAAAAATGATTTTATTTAAAATTCTTATTACTTAAAATATACCTACTGTGTATTTTATAAATGTGTGGTAGGCTGTAAGTTTATGGAAAATGACTATGTACAAAATACATCTTGGAGATACAGTTATTTATGGTTGTTGCATGATGCATTCTATACCTAAATACATAGATAAGCACAGAAGTTTTAATTGCGTATCGTGTTGTATTTTAACTGTGAAATTATTGGACTCTAGGGGATTGAACCTATGATATCTTATTCTCAAGGACAGTGCACTGTCTCCAGAACCATCAGGGTACATGATTTATTTCCTATAAGATTTGAATATGATATGTAAAAAGTAAGTATGTTATAATTCTGAAGTTTGCATAAATTTTTTTTCAAAGGGGGTGTGATTATAACCATTGCAAGTGATGAGTTGCTTTCTTGGTTGGTGATGTATACCATATACGGAAAGGCAGAATAGACATTGTGGTCTGTGGTTCTGTTGAGATTACATTGATAGCTAAGAGATGCCCTCGCAGTCTCCAGGTCTTCTGTATATGAAACAGCTAAACCATTTATTTTCAGTTAAGGTGAACATCTTCTCTTTATGTATTGGGACTTCTGAAAGCAGAGTACATACATAGTTGAAATGTATGTGTGTTACGANAATTTTTTTTCAAAGGGGGTGTGATTATAACCATTGCAAGTGATGATTTGCTTTCTTGGTTGGTGATGTATACCATATACGGAAAGGCAGAATAGACATTGTGGTCTGTGGTTCTGTTGAGATTACATTGATAGCTAAGAGATGCCCTCGCAGTCTCCAGGTCTTCTGTATATGAAACAGCTAAACCATTTATTTTCAGTTACGGTGAACATCTTCTCTTTATGTATTGGGACTTCTGAAAGCAGAGTACATACATAGTTGAAATGTATGTGTGTTACGATTACTCCGTACTCGATATTACAAATTTCGTACATTTTATGTTATTTCTACATTTATAAAATTTGTGGCGAGCTATTAATGACAAATTCGTTTAATAATATGCTTACAGTTGTGGCACTATAAATTGTATGTATTCGAATTAAGTACATGTATGTAATTTTTTAAAAGATTGAAATTGTTACTTTGTACTGTATAAGAGTAGTCTTCTTGTAAAGGGAATTGCATGTGTGTCTCGGCTGGTTTGCACCCTGGAACCTGACGCATCTCTCTCGGGTAGTGTTTTGTGCCATCCCTTCGAATTTACGAGACCGGCATGGTGTCCGCGTTGTCAGCCGACAACCTGGCCGATGGAGACAAGATGGCATCCAGAAACAAGATGGAGGCAACGCCGTGGCACTGCAGCTCCTAGCCCATTTCTTCGGAGCCCGTCGGTAGACCACCTGGGCTACCTTACCGATTTTCAAGATTTAGGTTGATTGCACAAAGTCGGATGGTGTCGGATGTGTTCTGCTGCTAGTTTTGTGAGTGTCGGCTTTACTCTGAATGTAATCGTTTCGTTTCTATCGGTTCGTAAGGAAGTCGTTTGAAATTCTTTCTGTTGTAATTACCAGGGCTACCTGGTATTGTTCAGCATTGTTTAACAGAGCGTACAGAACCCAACACTTGTGTAATATGTGATTGTGTTGGATGGTAAGAGCTTACAACTATTTTCCTTTATATTTTATTTATATACATATTTGCATCAGTGTACCTTATTGCTCCTGTGTTTCTCAGCTTCACAACAATATTTTTTTTTACTAATATGATGTACAACACTCGATGCTCACGCAATATGCATTGGCTGGTAAATGGTTATTATTACTGTCTTTAATATATGTTTATTTGATATCTGTTTGCCTCAGCGCATAGCAGTGTCCTCTGTCTTGCGCGACTTATGGTTTAAATGTATGTCGTTTCGTGGCAAGCAATGGAACACAGTATTTGAAAGTCACCTAAAATGTGAATCGCACTTGACAGATTGTAGACATTATTTAGGTTGGCCCTCGTAAACATTCGTTCTTTTTCATGTCGCCAAGCATTCTAGCTTTTGGTAAACTTTCTTGATGCGATAAAGTTACTGATATTGCTCTTATGAACTGTCACTTCATCGGGTATTTTTTTTAAATATATGGTGACTCGTTATGACATTGTGCATATATCAGCCCTTTTTTGTTTGTTACATGACTGATTTTTCATGTACATGATGGTTTAATTTCTTTAACATTCTGTTCCCCTGACTCTCATCTTAGCCTGACGGTGTTTATTTCTTTCAATGCGCACATGTTTTAATGTAACCTGCCTCTACATATGTATTGTTATAGGTGCAGTTGTTTGCGCCTATGTATTTTCTTAACGCATGGCTGGTTGTTAAGGTTTTCCCATTCTAACGATGCCTTGAGCCACTGGCCATTGTGTTGGGCTGATTGTGTTTATTTTTCTTCTAATATGTATTTTACAGTTACCAGCGACTATGAAGAACATGCTCGCAGCATATGTGTATACACATTGATTTTTTCGCATATACAGTAGTTAGTTGTTGCATGTTAGCTGTGCTAATGTTTATTTATGTATATGTTTCGCATTTATATATACAACCTGGATGTTCGTGGTCGAAGGGAAACTATCTATCGCTGAGGTGATCCGAGTTGGTAGACACCTGTGGTAGCCGAGGACGTAGGTGGTGGTGGATGATTGTCGACTGCATGCAGGCCGAAGCATTTGTTTGCATGCTATTTCAGGCCCTACACTCCTACACGAATCGATAACTTTGCGACGCACTTGTATGTATACATACATTTATTATCTGTACTTGTGTGGATCATTGTTACATGTTCCCGAACTTTAAAGGTTTGGAGATCCCGACCAACTATATTTATAACAGGGCTTAAGACCTACTTGCCCGTATCTCCTTGATTGCAGTCGGAAATGATACCTATGATTTGAATTTAATGACTGTTGCTTTAGCAAATAAGAGATGGCAGACCTCTATTCTAATAAGAAGGCTTAAGACATAATTTACCTCGCTGCACTGTTCAATGTCGGGAGCAATGCATGTGATATGAATTTGGTGGCCGTAGCTTTTGTGGATGGATAATGCCAGGCAACTATGCTTATAAAAGGTCTTAATACATACTTGACCCTACAACCTTGTACATCATTGAATATGATGTCTATGATTTTAATTTAGTGGCTGTATCGTAAACAGTTCGGAAATTATAGCCAACTATGCTTATAAGAGGGGTTAAGGCATAATTGACCCTGCGGCTCTTTTTGTCATTGGTGGTGATACCTGTGATATGAATTTGGCAGGCGTACCTTCAACAGTTCGGAAATTATGACTAACTATGCTTATAAGAGTGCTTAAGGCATGCTTGACCCTGCGATCATTTTCGTCGTTGGTGGTGATGCATATGATTTGAATTAGGTGGCTGTACCTTTAGAAGTATGGTAATGACAGCCTACTATTCTTATAAGAGGGCTTAAGGCATAATTGACTCTAATCGACATCAGGGGTGATGCATATGATATAATTTGATGACTATGTATTCAATGGATTGTAAATAATGGCTTACTATGCTTACAAGACAGCTTAAAGCATAATTGACCCAACCACCCTAATTGACATCGGGAGCGATGCCTATGGAAAAAAAAGGATGACAATAGCTTTAACCGTTCGGAAATTATGACTAACTATGTTTAAAAAGGGTGTAAAGCATAATGAACCGTATCACATTGATCAATGCTACAGTCTGAATTTGGTGATTATAATTTAAACATTTCGAGAATGATAGCTAACTATGCTTATAAGTTCGATGGGGTCAGATATAGACATACTACACTTAAAACATGGCCTGTGGTAAAGCAACCAGTGCATTGTACTTAAGGCTCGGATTGGTTAGATAATAAAAAAAAAAATCTCCTATACCTATAAAATTCAATATAACTTCGAAAAGGTGCGAATAATCAAAGTTCATAATGTCACTTTAGCATTCTAATTGAAAACACAAGACCGAAAATATACAACACTTGGTATATTTGCTAATACATATTCTAATAAAATCCAATATGGCGCTGGTCATATTCACATAATCATATTTTCTGAAATAATATTCTTATCCGTCTAAAAAATACGAATCTGTAGACACATCACTCGGTACACTTTTTTGTATAAGTTAAATAAATATATATAAAATTTAATATAAAATTTTATTTCATAATATTATGCTTTACATATTTAGCTGTTGTGATCCCACAATCCAAATATTCTTGGAAATACATGTTCGCAGACACATCGCTCGGTACACTTATTTCTGTATTTTAGAAGTTAAGTAAACTATTATTAAATACATAACTTTAATTTTTAAAATTACACAAAACCTATAAAAATTCTTATTCTTTTTTTATGACTTTATGAAATAAAACCGTTATTGTTGGTCTGTCTCTGATAGTCATAAGGTCTTAAAAAATACTTATATTTACAATTATTACTACACATTGGAATAATCACGACAAAATATTAATTCGTCCCCTGCACACACATACACACTTATTGCCTCTTTTAAACCACTTGCTACAACACATGCCCTGANCTCAGTTGGCTGGGGCATCAACCATGCTGGCGACCAGAAGGTCAGGCAGTCCGATCCCGCACCCCTCCACAGGATTTCTTGAGCTCTGCGAAAAAATAAGTAACAGCTATCCTGAATGTCGCTCGACGACTTAAACTATTCTAAACAAGATAGCGGACACACACCAGTGCCTCCTAGCAAGCAACGAAGGAACCACTGCAAACATGTTGGAGGACACACACCAGCGCTGTTAGCAGGTGATGAAATAATTACTGCAAACAATATGGCAGACATACACCAGCACCCTTAGCAGGCAGCGAGGGAACTACGTTAATGGTGGGTGAAGAAGGTGACAAGAGAGAAATGGATCCAAGACGGAATAAGAAAGCATGATATAACAAGACAAAATGATAGAGCACGAAGTGCAAAAAAACTTGCGGATGGAAACAAAATAGTGGCTGGAAACGAGATAGTCTTCAGAACGAATATGGCAGCCGGAAACCAGATAGGGGCCAGAAACTAAATGGCGAATTCAAGATGGCGCCAGAGTCGTGGCTTCGCAGCCCCTCAGCCCTTGCCCTGTAAACCCCCACTTCTATCTAATTAAAACAATCAATTAACTGATAGCACTCATATTTTCCCATACTGTATGTTCCAAATATTAACGTTACCATATGATTTTCCAATCATCACAATAAATTGCTCATAAGCTTGCACTCACGTCTCCAGCAGTATATAACAGTTGGCCTGCCATAAATTGCACTAATCTTGCCACTAATGTGTACCCAGCAGTAAGAAACTGTTGGGTTGCCATAAAGCGCTTATCATTTTGCCGCTAATGTGTCACCAGCAGTAAGTAACAGTTGGCTTGCCACAAATGGCACATACGTTTTCTGCCAATATGCACAGTAAATATATACATTTTTTTATTAAAAAAAAAAAAGTTGGAAAACAGTTTCCAAAAAAACTCTAGGCAACACTACAAGGAAATCTATGTAAACTTTGCAATCAATTGCCTTAAAAGTCTACTGGATATATTTAGTATTAGTACAAAAATGTACTGTAACCCACCGACAGAAATATTGTAGAATTACACCAATTTGTGTAGTTATTCTCAAATTATTTTCCTGCAAAATCGCAAGCTTTTATTTAGACTTCTAAAAATAAATATATATGTCTACCTGATGATACACATTTGTTTTTATGGTATAAAAATCATAGGTCAGTCTGGACTGCATGGAACACATTCCATGCTGCCACGCCGGGGAGGTTAAAACACAACTACGAATTTGAAAATTTCCCTTTAGGGTTACGAGAATCTAACCCAGAACCTCTACGTTAGATGCAAATACACTAACTAATACGGCACAAATGGGTCCAAACACTGTGTTATATTGTAATAAGTGATTGTTCGGTATATAATTAAATGTCGTGTTAATATGCAGTATTATACCTAAAATAAAATAGGAGAAAGTTTTTACTGAGCTCACGGCAGTACTGTAATTAGTTTTACACTTAATTATAAGGAGTATGTAAGTCCCATGTAAAAAACAGAGGCAACTTTGTATTTACGTTTAGACTGCTCGCCTCCCACCAAGTCGAAATGGGTTATATCCTAGCCGGTTCACTCCCGGATTTTCGACATTGGAACGAGCCAGACGATGCCGCTGGTAGGCGGGTTTTATCGGGGATATCCGGTTTCCCTCACCCTTGCATTCTTGCTCTGCTCCATTCTCACCTCATTTCACCCTCATCGGCTCATTACTTCTTGTTAAGAGCCCCAAATCTCTCAACTCAACATTGTACATACATGAAAAACTAAATGTTGCCGACAAGTTTAAAATTTTTCGGAGAGTTTTTATTTTCTTTATCCCCGCATTCTGTTGCTTATTTTTTTCACTTATTATATTTTATTCAAAGAAAGCCATACAAAACCATGTGGTTGTACTCGTATTTTGCAGCAAAATTTTCACTTCTAGCTGTCTAGAGAAACTTTGAACATATACGCAATATAAGTATTGAGAAACAATTATGAACATTTCTTAAAATATTTAAAAGTCAATTTCATATTGGTTCCATCGCAGCTAAACGTACATATATTTATAACCTGAACTGTACTGTTACAATATTAATGTTACAAACCCGTAACACATTATTTTCAAAGAAGTAAAAATGGACTTTATCCTGTAGTCCAAGGAAAGAAGTACCCTCAACATAAGTGGATCTCGGAAGTGATGACTCATCGGCTTTAAGCTCAAATGTTTACTTGAATTTCAGAGATATTATCAACAGTTTACCGAATATCAGTATTTCTGCAATATGCTCCAACATTTTTAGGCTTATTATTCTGTGTTTGATTATGATAGTCAAAATAATATAATTTAAAACGTAATCAATTATTTGGTTTCACTGTAAATACTATATCTGAAATTTAAGAACTGAATCCGCTGTTCATATTTTTTTAACGACGAATTTTAAAATAATTCAAATATCTTCGATATAAGGATCATTAAACTATTTTGTATGAGTCCTAATCAAGTTTGCTACTTTGCTGATGTTAGCTACAGCAAAAACATTCTTCGAAATGTTATACTGTTTAAATAGTCAACCCACCTCGAGCCAGGTGTTTACTTTTAAAAAATTTCCTTCATATTACGGAAAAGTGCTGGTAAAAATTTATTTAGAGGTGGCAATAAACTCTCCGTAAAATTACCGACATATTGATTTTCAAAAACAGTCTTTACGTTAATTACATAGAACCTCTTTTTTAATCACCTAGTTAGTGTTCTGTACTGCCAGTTTAAAATAAAAAGAGGTTATATAAATATTTAGTTTTTCGTTATGTGGGCGTTCTTCTGTGTATAAAAATAATATTTAAAAAATTAAAAATATTTCATACTTGAACCAGATTTGAACCCAATTCAAGCAATTCCACGACTCTAACATCTAATCTACAAATCTCAAATAACGTCTGTATATAACTTTTATGTTTCTATTTCAGTCATATAAGTAACTTTTTCAGTTTCTATTAAAGTAAGTGTATTTATACTGTTGTTAAATGTTACAGAGACCTGATGTTGCTTTTTAATATTTGAACGAATATATCTTAGTGACGTGGATAACCTGAACTGCCGCAAAAAGTATAGCTTACTTGTTACACCGACAAAGAAAGCTTTGTGTGGACTGAGCATTGTTCGTCCCCGAAACGTGAAGCTATAGGTGGGCTATTTTGGGAATGTGTGGAATTCCCAAAGTAACGAGTGACGCGCGGATGTTTACAATAATATTAAGCGCTGTAGCTTTCACCGGCCGCGAGCTCCCTTTATGCGCGGTCCACTTCTGTGTACTGTAGGGTGACCCACCTCGA
>NQII01000306.1:146742-208360 GCA_002778355.1 Clitarchus hookeri
AAAAGAAACCGACGCGCTCGCTGTCAACCACGCCTCCCTCCTCCCAATCAGCCTTGAGCAGCCGGGAAATGATTGACAGCGGGGATGTAGCTGGCGTCACAGACACTCCTCCATCCCCCTGTTGGAGAAGCCGATGAGTTTAGAGGACACGCAAGAATATTCTGGTAACAAGTACCATCGGCGCAACGCGGCATTTAGAAAAAAAAGTGGGCGATGGCCTTCGACCTTATAAATGCAAGCCACAGATGGACCGCCGGCAGTTTTTTATGGGAACCAATTTAGCTGAGTGCGGTAATCGAACGTCGTGTAGAGGAGGAATGACGACGGGAGGCTGTGAGGCGACGGCGGACGAGGTGTTTGTGGGATGAATGGACGAGAGGGCGTAAAACCCGAAGAGTGAAGGTTACTGTGCATGAAGGAGTTCGGAGAACTATAGAACATTGTGGATCTGTGGGACATGGACTATTCGGAGGTGGGACTGAATAACATGTGATACGGAATGTATTGTAAATATTGTAACTATCAAATATGGACATACAATTTTTTTAATTAATTGGAAACGTTTTTTTTTGATACAGTGTCTATTGAGACTGATTTTTAATGGTTTGATTATGTTTATTTCTTTGAGAAATTTGTAAATTGTATTGATTGAAATCATTTATTGTAAACCGCAAATTATATTTATTTATTGTGAGATGTTAAGTTGAGAGAATTTTGTTTGTAGTTATTGTAAATAAAATTCGGAAGTCATAATTCAATATTTAATTTAATAAGTACCTCCATACCTTAAAGAACCTGATTAAGCCCACTAACATTGAGAGAAATTATAACACTGGTGTCAAAAAACTGATGGAGGCATTTTGTTTAAGAAAAAAATTAATTAAAATTATATTAGGATATTAACTAAAAGTATAAATCTTGCAGTAATAGGCCAACGAATTGTTTAGAAATTTGTTGATGCTGACAATAAAAATGTCTGCAGACATGGAAACACTTCGCTCTTTTATGGAAGGAATAAGTATCCAAATAAGTAGTGTCAGGGAATCTGTAAATATTTAAAATTAGAAGTGTAAATAGTCAAATTAGTAGTGACACTGAAAATTTTTATAGTCAAGTTAATAGTGTCATTTAAAATGTAAATAGCCAAGTAATTAATGTAAGCGATCTGTTAGACACAAATATAGACAGTGTGAACAAGAATGCAGATAGAAAAATATAGTGTGTAAACGAAAATGTGGATAGAAAATTTACAGTGTAAACAAATAAGTGGATATAAAAATATACAGTTTTAGCAAGGTAGTCGACAAACTGGATAATAAAACAGACATTGTGAATGAAAAAATTGACCGAAAGATAGAAGGTATAAGCGAATTAGTGAACAACAAAATAGACTGCGAGAACAACAAAATTGTCAGTGTGAGGGACAGTGTAAATTAAAGGATGGACAGTGTTGATCAGGAAATGTAACAGGAAGTAAGCACCCTCAAAAAGTAACGACAGGATTTCCTACAACAACAGGGGAGAAGACATGCAGCAGCTGATGAGGAGCAGAAATCGAACCCCACCGAGCCTGTGACTGAGGACAGCGAAGAGAAAGTTGTGGCCACCGCCGATAGAGCCATCTCAGGCGAAGCGCAGCAGTTCTGCATTGTGGGTACGCCTCAGTCAGGGGTGGATAAAGGCGGTGTCACAATAAAGTGTGCTCCCTACGATGGATAGACACCTTGGCGCGAATACCGGTGCCAGTTCGAGATGGTTCCACCCTAAATGTCTGGACTGACGAGCAATGGGCCTACTACTTGATGACTGTACTGAGGTGACCTGCGCTGAGCATACCGCAGTCCCTTCCAGAATGACAAAGACTGGGTTTCTCCACATTGGTGTCGGCCTTGGAGCTGCGATTTGGTGACCGATACCTGCGACATGCTCACCATTCCCAACTGCGAAGCAGCATCCAGCTACCAGGAAAACGACAGCAGGAGCTGTGGCTGGAAATCATGCGGCTCTCACACTTGTCTCTGGAGGGGTGCCCCGAGGAGGCACGTGAAGTCATCGCAATCGACTTATTCGTGAATGCTATTACCGATGCGGATGTGCGCGGAGCTGTACGCCTGGCATCGCCCCAGTATATGCAGGATGCTCTGGCCCGAACATTGGAGGTCAAATCAGTGAAGCAGGAGCTGACGTTCCGGCATGCAGTACAGGCAATAACGACGATGGAGATAGCATCCCACACGTCTTGAGGAAGTTGGAGTCCTTAATGAAATATATTGCTGACAAAATATGTACTATGAAACCCAGTTTTTGTCCACCTAAGCATTGAGAATTTTGGGAGTGTGGCCAGACAGGACTCGTGAGAATCCAATGCCCACAAAGGAAATGCAGGACTTGGCAGCCATATGTGAGTACGACCGAGAGCTTGTTAAGAAGAGTGAAGACAACGGTAAGGGAACTTTTGAACTTCATAGAGGCTGCGACACCTGTCCCTCATCGACGGAGGTGCCGAAAATGCCACTACTGTGGAAAGGAGAGGCACTTACGGGCCTGGTTTCCAGGGGTGCCACCTGAGACTAGTCATCGAGAAACCGGCTGAAGGACAGTTGCACGAACAATTGGAACTGACAGCCACAGAAATGCCTATCCAAATCATAGTCCCATCGAAACTACTGGTAACCACCTATCTAAAGGAACAAAGACAGATCGCTATATGGGGGTAATAAGAACAAGGATACTGGAATCGAGCTTCGTTAGAAGTCACTTCACAGTTCATGCAGGCAAGGAAACGAGAGCAGTCCAGTTTACAGACGAAGTTGTAAATATGCGTCTTCGGGAGAAGTAAGACAGCCAGAGGACAGGAAACGAGCATATCCCAGCGTCAAGTGGCATCAGGAGTAACACTCGATGTGGTCCGAGAGTTCCAGACGATGTATTCAAGGAATGATGGCTAGTGTGGCTGTATGAAATAAATCACCTTAGGGGTAACATATCACAGTGCCAAGGATGTTGGGAAGGACCTTATCAAATATTTAAGCGAGTAAATGACACTTACTGCCAGATATGTCGCCGAGACTCCTTGAAAGAATAGTCTAAAGTTGTACACATTGACCGACAGGTACTGTACGAAGGTCCAGATCTTGGAGAGTCTGTTAGGGACGAACAGACTTAAGGAGGGGGCAGTTTTACGCGCTGTAACTCGCAATGTCTATGAGCTCCCGTTATGCACGGTCTGGCTCTGTAGATGGCGACCCACCTCGACCCTCCCCTCCTCCCAGGCAGACCCGCTCGCTGCATCGTAGCCCCCCCCCGGGTCAACGGGTAATGATTGACAGCAGTGATATAGCTGGCATCTCAGTCCCTCCTCCTCCTGCTGGATAAGCCGATGAGTTTAGAGGACGCGTAAGAATATTTTGGCATCTAGGACCCTCGGCGCAACGCAGCATTTAGAGACATTCCTGGGCGGTGGCGTACGACCCTGTAAATACAAGCCACAGCTTGACCCTCCGTATCGGCAGTCTTTTTGTGGAAGCCAATTAGCTGAGTGCGGTAATCGAGCGACGTGTAGAGGACGGACGTAGACGGGAGACTGCGAGGCGACGGCGAATGAGGTGTTTGCGGGGTGAATGGACGAGTGGGCGTGAAACCCGACCAGTGAAGGCTACTGTGCATGAGGGCACTTGGAGAACTCTATAACATTGCGGACTGGTGGGACCTAGACTAAACTGAGATGGGACTGAATAACATGTGATGCGGAATTTATGGTAAATATCGGAATTGTCAAATATGCACATCTAATTTTGCAAGATAATTAAATAGGTTTAGATACACTGTCTATTGTAATTAAGTTTTAATTGTTTAATTATGTAAATTTCTTTGAGGTAATTGTAAATTTTTATTGATTCAATTCATTAATTGTAAACAGTACGTGATATCTATTTATTGTAAGATTTTGAGTCGAGAGAATATTTTTGTAGTTATTGTAAAATAAAATTAGGAAATTATAATTATCTCTTTTATTTAATTGTGACCTCCATTCCTTAACGTACCTGGTTTAGCCCACTGACTTTGAGAGAAATTGTAAGAATATCTTTGTAAATACACAAACTTATTCCGTTGCTCACACAAACGTTATTCTTTCAAATGAGTAAATACTGTAACTTTACAAAATATAACTTTATAAATCAAGAAAAATTTGTAATTATACAAGAAGTTGTCAGTTCCAGTTAATAAAATTGTTTACAGTGTGCCCCTAGTTGAAGCATGTTACATGTTACAAGTTGCCAATAAGTCTGCCGCTAATAACTTACAGGATATCATGGGGAAAACACTGAAAACTTTCAACATCCGTAGTTGGAACAGTGGACGATCGCTGTTTGACGGATAAGTTTTGTTCATTTATTTCCCTGCATAGTTAAGGCGATGCCAATTCCGCAGCAGTTTGGAAAAGAGAGCTTTCGGCGATGGCATTTCTAGCAGTAACATTAGAACAGCGATTCAAATTTGCCAATCGCCACAACTGACATCAGACCTCACGCTGAGATGAGAGCCATGGCAGCGATATTTCGCCCAGCGAATCTTGGGCTATGCGAATGCCAGTAATATAATGTTGAGATTTTCGCGTAGGCGGCGTGTTGTTACAATACTACCTAGCTGCCACGGAACTAAGCTGGCCGTCATTCAACACCATTGTCTGCATCGAAGGCAATGTGTATCCGGTACCTAAGAAGACTGCTCACACAAACAACTCTGTCATTTAAACACGTTATCAATCGACTATCTAACAAATGTAAACGTACTATTTTACGTTTCTAGCTTAGCTCCACATACTTTACGTTCTCGCCACGCATCCACACAGTAAATTAAAGTAACAAATTCTTAATTATGATAATTACTTATATTTATTTGTTTATATGTTGTGGCGTTTGAAGTTTATCATTACAGGATGTAATTATACTTATGTACAATCTTCTTTTTGTTAAAGCTATGCAGGAATGGTCCGAAAAAAAAAAGAAATGCACGTATTGACACTTGCAGAAATAAATTTTTTTTTTTTTAAGATATCACACTGCGGCATACGAAATAAATTTCGACAAAGTACCTGTAATATAGATGAAACTTTAAAATGGCCATATATTGCGTGTTCGTTTCGCGCAGTAAAGTATTGAAACAGCCTGGACGCATCGCGCACCTGTCCCGACGACCTCGAGGCGATCGCTGTGCCATCTGCGCTACTACCGTCGGCGGGGGAAAACAGCCGCTGCCTCGCCACTGCGCCCATCGTTGACGTGTCCGCCTTCGCAGCCACGTGGGGCCCACCTAGAGGGCGGAGCCCGTGGACGTGCTTGTCGGCCGTGACACGCGCGTCCCCGAACTGCGCACGCCAGTCACCAGGATTCCGTGGAAACGAAGGTCAGGCCGGGCACCGCGGCACCACACTGCGCAAGCAGCCTGCGAATTGGCATCTCCTTTGTCTCCGGCAACGTTGCTACACGTACCTATTTCTTGTTACACATACCATGTTTCAAGGTCTCATAACTTGTCAAATCCAAAACTTGATGTTGGTCCGTCTGAGCACTTCATTATGGTACCGAACCACAATAAACGTAGATTTTATGCAGGGACGAACTGTGAAATCATAATGAAGTCATAATGAAGAGCTCAGTCGGATCACCATCAAGTTTTGGGATTTGACAATTTTTTGCCCGAATATGGCACTGAGGCAGCTGAAGAAGTGGCTAGCAGACGACGTTTGTATGGTTTCCTAATTAAAGCATTTACAGAAAGAAACGTTCCCTTAGATACTATTATATTATTTGCATGTGGTAGTGCAAGCGTAAACATTGGTGGGCGCAACTCTATTAGCAGAACTCCCTAAAGATTCGGGTCCTGGCATTGTATATTATAAAATGCTTACGCCACATATTTAATATAGTGGCAAGTAACGCTTGTGGATCTCATATTCCGAAAGTGTGAAGACCTTGCGAGGAACGAGCTCAACTACGTACAACACAGAGTTACGCGCGAATCCTAAAATATTCCGAAAATGTCTGAATATAGTTGTTTACAACATCCTCCATCCAGTAAGTGCTCGTTGGTTTTCATTTTTTACAGTCGTATACTCTATGTCGGAGCAGTGGCAGCCATACTGTTTCTGCTCTCTTGAAATAGTTTTCTTACAAGATAGTAAATTTGATGCAGAATATACGTCCATCTTTCTCATTAATCCATTCGTTTGTATTTCTTGGCTCTCAAAACTGAATTTGTGTTAAGGGATATTCTTACGCCGTTTACACTGCAAAAAGCACTATGACTTTACTCTGTGAAGTTAACCCCGAAAATCCAGAAAATGTGTCTACATGTTTTGGAGGAGATGGAGAAATCATAAGAATTAGCCAGACATGTTTTGAAAGATTTTCGAGTGAGATCATGCAGCTTCTTAAGAAAAAATACAATTTTGATAACTGTTCACGGAAATACTTATGTTAATCACAACCATCCAAAGCACTAATACAAATAGGCGCGAGACATATGTTAGACAAAATTTTCATCTGTGTGGCAATGTTCCAAGAGCTTAACCTAAACAATTCCTTTTTCTACAGTGCTTAGGCGATGATTGGTATCTCCTTCCTGAAAATTATTTCACGCCGCTAAATATTTACATAAAAAAAATTGTATTTTAAAAATTCCGGTAGTTAATTTGTGACCCGAAACAGAAAATATAAAAAATCGCCTGTCTGTTTTTTGCTGTGTGAACTTGGCATAAGTTGACTCTACCAGCTCTGTCGTATATACCAGCTTATTTTGCGATATCTTTACCAGGATTTTCAAGTTGCCATTTAACATCCATAATCACAGGATGCTGGAAACCAGTTCGCATGTATGTGTGTGAGCTTGGGTCTGTATATATGTATAAGGCGCTGTAGTGTGAAATTGTGGGTTCAAAATGCTTTGGGTAATTTTTCGTAAAGTCACATAACATAATTTAAAATTAAATATGGGAAAAGAAAGCGAATGAAAACACATGAAATGTTTTAGGACAATATTTCGACTAGAAATAAAATANTGCTTTGGGTAATTTTTCGTAAAGTCACATAACATAATTTTAAATTAAATATGGGAAAAGAAAGCGAATGAAAACACATGAAATGTTTTAGGACAATATTTCGACTAGAAATAAAATAACGCTTATGAATATGCCACAGATATTATCATAATATTTTTTAAAAAATCTCTTATGTTCGGTCAAGGCCAAAAAGTTCACAATGAGTATTTAACTTTATACAACTTAGGATATTTAAAGTTAATTCTAATTCATGTTGTGTAGTTTCACAACCAAATTTTCTATTCATTGTAATTAGATGAAAACAGAAAAACAATTTATATCTACCTGTAAAACACTTAAAACCACTCGGAAGAGTTGGAAACTATTTGGCGCGGGCTTTTCCCATCTCGGTTGTGTTTTTCGAGAAATATCAACATTAACCAAATTAATGTGTCATTCTAGAGATCAAAAAAATGCATCATATTATTAACATGCCATTAAAAATTATTTCTTGGAAATTTGCTATGTGGTTAAGCCATATTTTAGTGTTAACTTTGAGTTAAAATTTAAAGTAAAAAATTTGCATCTTTTAAATACTTACGGCAGGTGAACCTAGTGTCGGACTGCAAATAAATCGCCACATACTTCTCCTTTGACTTTAAAGAAACACATTAGGTGAAATCAAACTTTGTGTTAAAACAAATTTTTGAAATTTGTACCAGTCAATATGTCAAGTTAAAATTCTCGTATTTACTCAAAAGTAAATTGATGGCTATTATTTTCAAATAATATGATATTTTTATTCAGTTATCATTGATATGTCAAGAAGTATAAATATGTTCTTCGAGAAAAGTGTATTGGAGAGCCTCAACATGAAAAAATTTGTGAATAATGATTTAACAATCAATTAAAAAAGGAACATATATTGATTAATAAATGCTGTATTTAATTTTATTATAAAACATAAAACAGGGTAAAATTCTCTTAACACTGTATTAAACAAAATAATGAATCGCAGTATCATTGTCTATAATTAGCCATCTCTAATCGATGAAAATTATTTGACACAATTAGAATGTTTCGCGTACCACCTAGGACCTAGTCAGGGATCACCAGTGGTCTGCGGACCACTGTTTGAAAGCTTGAATCCTTATGCCTACCCAAGTAGCAAACAACAAGCAGTTAACAGTTGGCCAACTGTTGGCAGTGCTGGCCAACGTTCGCTATTATTACTGTCAGTGTTTCTTATATGGCTGACAAGCAGGTCATGTAAACAAACATAACATTACCCATTTTTTTTAAATAATTGTAATATTGGCCAATGCTTTCCCAATGAAAGTTAGAATTCAACAAAAGCCCCACAAGCAGAAGATAAACGAAATTCTGTAACTTACAGCTGGAAAATATAAGCAACAAGTTTATGGGCTATTTACGACAGACAAACTGTTACTTACTGCTTGGGAAATATTATCGCCACGCTAATAGGCCATTTATAGCATGGCAACAGTTGTTTACTGCTGAGGCATACAAGCAGCAAACTGTGGGCCACTCATGGCATGCCAACTGTTACTTGCCGCGAATGTATTAGCAGCATGCTCATGGGCTACGTATGGCATGCCAACTGTTGCTTACTACAGGGGAGATAATAGCAGCATGCTTGGGGGCCTTTTGTGGTATGCCACCTGTTGCTTATTACTGAAGAAACATTATAAGCAAGNGATAATAGCAGCATGCTTGGGGGCCTTTTGTGGTATGCCACCTGTTGCTTATTACTGAAGAAACATTATAAGCAAGGTTATGTGCCATTAAAGACATGCCAACTGTTACTACTGTAAACATATAACTGATAATGTCATGGCCCATTTGAGGGGTGCAGAGCAGTAGCTGTGTAATTCCAGAAATATGATTCTGAGAACAAAGAAATTTTTGATAATGGAAATTAAAAAATTAATTTACAACTGTAGAGTTTTATTTATGACATAGTCACTTATATGTGTAACAAACAGACACTTTAATAAGGAAAATTATTAATTGAATGTTACATTAATATTCATTAAATAGGAAACATTGCAATTAAATGGANACACTTTAATAAGGAAAATTATTAATTGAATGTTACATTAATATTCATTAAATAGGAAACATTGCAATTAAATGGACTTACAATAGTTCGCACGGAAAATAACACGTCATCCAAGCTTGACACACTATTAAATGGACTTGGAATGGTTCTACACTAAAAATGAAACTTCATCCAAGCTTTACACACAATGAAATTGACTGTAAATGTTTCTGCACTGAACATAAATATTCTTCCAATCTTCAATCCAAACTCGCACTAAAACATTGCAATAAATTTAAACGTGATTAAAAAATTAAGTATCATAGAGTGTTTCATCAACTTCTTCGTCAACATAATTTTGACTCACCTGTTGATTTTGCCTTGATCGGGTGTTTACAATCACAGGCAAGTGTTCGAGTAAGCATGTCGACTATGGAAAATGAAATGTAATAAAACCATTATATCCTTTTTCTACTGTTGTGTTACTGGCCTTCGTGTTGCATACAGTTACACATATCCAACTTCTGCAAGAGAAAACAATGTACGACCCTGACTTTTTGTGAGATTTACTGAATAGAAATCATTGTCAGAGTTGTATGTTTTTTTAAATTAAGGGGTAAATGATGGCCCCCTCTCAAACCGCAACCACCAAATTTGTATCCAGTTCACAGCCTTGCGATTAACACTGCTTTTCCGGTTTGTTACAGAATGTTCAAATGATGAAGTAGACAAGGAATTTTCATGTTGCATCACATGCACTTGGAATGGCTATTTATTTTTNCAGAATGTTCAAATGATGAAGTAGACAAGGAATTTTCATGTTGCATCACATGCACTTGGAATGGCTATTTATTTTAAGCTGTTTTCACTATATCCACCCAATCATCAAACGAAGAAATTTACCTTTGCATGCGTGATTTATTTTGAACTAACACGAAATCGTAATCGTTTGGAATATACTAATGTCCGGATTCAAGAAAGTTGTAATCAGTGATTTTAATCTCGTTGTTTGAGTTGTTAAAATACTTCAGGAGACTTAAAACTATTTTTATATTGGGGGTTTGTCCTCCATAGCAAACTGAGTACAAAACAATGCTTTCATGGTACTTGGAAAGTGCTCCAAGATGCTTTACTACACAAAAAGCCAATTCTTGGGCACTCCTTTCCCCATTCTGTCTCATCCAACATAAACATGTAGCCATTATTTGTATTGAATGAGTGATAACCGAAATTGTGTACATACACTTTCTCATATAGTATGTTACATATGTTGTTAATTTCGGAAATGAAATGCCTTTTCTATCTAGATCAACAGTATTTTCATAGCATGTATTGCCAGCTAAAGTTTTATCGATTTTTACATTCTCTCTTGCTTTCTCTGCAGTTTCTACATCACATATTCCTTTCTTTCTATAGAATCATGTTATAGGCCAATAGGCTGCTGCAATTTGTCACAATTTTGACATGTATCAGTATATAGTTGCTTATAATGAATTATGAACTTGGCCCGGAATAGATTGTAGTAGGGTTTTCCTTCAATGCATGCATTTCATTTACATTTTACCAGTCAATATAGAGAATGTACATTTTTTAAATGTTCAACNGTTTTCCTTCAATGCATGCATTTCATTTACATTTTACCAGTCAATATAGAGAATGTACATTTTTTAAATGTTCAACTCAGGGTAAATATTTTTCTTATCAGGATTATTGGTCATATTGTAGTGGCTCTGATAACACGAAAATTATGCAATGTACCGAAATACATCGGTGTCATACATTTTATTTCGAGAGACATTACGACGTTGGCATCACAATCAGTATTCATTTCATTTTTAGACACATCGGTACACACGTCCATCACTAGTTTGAAATGTGTTCGAAAATATTTCTTACAGACCCTCACAGTTATGTCTTGGATTTTCAAGATGTATAAACACACTTATTTTTTCGGACTTTTCGACCCATTATTTTTCTCACACTATCAACACTTTTCATTTGAATCAGCCCTCTTATAAACATATTCTGCTTAGACAAATCACCAAGAGCCCAAAAATATCTGAAACGTTTTTCTCTCTGCTCACAACTAATTTTAGACGAGTACTTGATTCTAAATTGCAGATGATATTATTATTTAATCTTTTACGGGGAACTTCACCTCCTTTGTCACTTAGGCTTGCCCAAATTTCAACATGTCTTCCATATATTTGTCTTTAATACATCTTCATTCCTACCTGTTTTATGCCCATGTGGTTCGCTACTAGTGGAATCATCTGAAACATGAATAAAACCAGATTGTTTTGATTGCACATTTTTGCTGTTTTAGTTAAAACCCNACTAGTGGAATCATCTGAAACATGAATAAAACCAGATTGTTTTGATTGCACATTTTTGCTGTTTTAGTTAAAACCCTTGGCCTAGTTATACTGTATTAAAATAAAACTAATTCGTTAATTAAAATAAGCCCAGCTTCATTTTTGTTTCCTAANACTAGTGGAATCATCTGAAACATGAATAAAACCAGATTGTTTTGATTGCACATTTTTGCTGTTTTAGTTAAAACCTTTGGCCTAGTTATACTGTATTAAAATAAAACTAATTCGTTAATTAAAATAAGCGCAGCTTCATTTTTGTTTCCTAANTTGGCCTAGTTATACTGTATTAAAATAAAACTAATTCGTTAATTAAAATAAGCCCAGCTTCATTTTTGTTTCCTAACCTAACATGATTCACCATACGTAATATCAACAAGAATTATTTTTCAAATATATTTGCATTTTACCTTCATATTTTTCATGTTCTGACGGTGTCTCCTGACTGTCTGGTACGCACTCTGATTCTCAGAACACTCAATAACCTTTTTNGACGGTGTCTCCTGACTGTCTGGTACGCACTCTGATTCTCAGAACACTCAATAACCTTTTTTTCACTGTTAAAATCTATCATTAACAACATTACGAAACATGCATGGACTTGCGTTACTACTGCACTGAAAAAAAGAGGGAAATTGGTAACAGCTGCAGGACAGTGCTGCAAACTGTGCAGAAATGAGATCTCTATAGACTTACTTAACTATACCTCTGAAATAAGGACTGCATGTTATATACAGGATTGCAAAAATCCAGGAAATACAAATTATGGACTAATACCACTTCTGCTCTGCGCCTCTCAGTTATGGCATGCTGAATATTTGTTGTTGAAAAATAGAAAATAGCATATTTGAATTCATTTTATATTTTTATTTCATGCATATATGAAGTAAAATTATCAAGTGACATTACAAGTGATAAGATAAATTAGTTTCTAGACTGGAAACTCGCAAAACATAGCAAGTGAAAAAATTTTTATTTTCCATTTTAAATAACATCTGAAAGTGGCCCGAAACTAAAATGCTAGTGTTTTAAACAAAACACAAAAATTCATATTTTTACTTGTGATACTAACATAAATTGTGTCTACAGCAAAGTTAATCATGCAAAATATGTGTGTAGGAAGTAATCAGATTTATTTAAAAGGTCTACATGAGTACATGGTAGAGAAGCTGATAGTGTTCTAGACAGCGAACGAACGGGTTATGACTTCGATTGTAGGCTCTTCCACAGAAATTTACTAATTTTGAAATAATACAGAAGATAGCATTTATAAAGATTGTAAGGAAATAAGTTTTATTTGGATGAAACATAATTATATTATGGCTTGAAAATGCATGGCAAGTTTCTTTTAAGTGGACCACAAGTAGCCAATAGCTGGGTTGTAAGTGGCAAATAGCTGGGCTACAAGTGGTCAATAGTTGGGCGTCAAGTGGCTTGCCAACAGTTGACTGACGAGATGTGGTTAACTTACGGCAGGCCAGAAACAAAAATCTAGTGGACCACTGCTGCCACTTGTGGCCCACTAAGGGTGCTGACATGCTTGGCGTACAGTTGGTTACACAGAAGCGGCATGCTTATGGGCAGATTGCATTTTGCTACATGGATGTTATCTGAACAGTGACCCAGATGTGGCCAACTGCACACAGTGGTCAAGAGGCATCATGTGGCCACAAGTATCTGCGGGTGTGTTACAGCTGTTGACTGATTATGGAAACTGTCTGTGGGCTGCTCATGTACAAGCATATTTGCACAAGTGGGCCTACTGACTTTTGGTACTTAGTTAGATACATAACTCGATCAATACCATGCGTTATCCTGCGTCAAATTTGCCATAGGTTATTACAAAGTTCGCCAGTTCACTGACAAATCGAAATGGAGGAAACTGGAGTCCCTCCTTGACTCTCAATTGTTTGAGGTGCAACNAATACCATGCGTTATCCTGCGTCAAATTTGCCATAGGTTATTACAAAGTTCGCCAAATCAGATGACAAGGCAGTCCATGCAAGCATTGAAAAATAATGGTAACTCATCTGAGAAATAAGTGTAGTGTGTGAACGAATATTATATTGCTGGAAATGAGTTGCTCGGCATTGAGCTATGAAAGCTAAAACATGAGGCTGGAGATTGTCAACCTACTGCTGTGAATTAAATGACACTTTCATCACCACCATTTGCTGAATGACGATCGTCTGTGATGGTTTCCGATATCAACACACCAGTAAGGTGTCTGCCCAGGCCGGCAAATGCTGTGCAGATTTAAGCATAAGACATATTACAAAATTTCTGAACGTGCTTGAGTGATGTTTGCTAATAAATGGAATTTAATACATTTTTTAAGTTTGTATACCAATTTCTGGTTCCCTATTTATCTCCAAAGCCAACTATTTTACAAGTGAATACGGTTAATCAGTTATTTTCATATGCATAATTGAAACTGAACATCCTGATGCATGTTCTGTAAACTTGTATACACAAGTGAACCGCAATTACATTTAGTATTATGGCATAAAATTACATGGCTTGCCATGAAAACTGCAACCCCAAGAAGGACGTGTGCTATCACAACCAGATTTGTTAAACAGAATACCCATCATACCAGGAGACATTATTACTGTTGGATATTGGTATGAAATGTAGAACATGGGGAAATAATTACTGTGTTGCATCACCATGGGCGGTAATGAACGCTACTACATGACACGGCATTGAGAGGAAAACACTTTGGATGTCTGTCTGGGGTATCACCACCCTTGTTACTTCAATGCACATCCAAAGTTATTCTTATGTGCTTGCTGGTGTCCTACTGCAGACCAGGTATCATCCGACCATGGACCACATGTTTTATTGATGGGCAAGAGTACTGGTAAATGCCTAGGCCAAGGAAGCAGTATGGCATTGTGGTCATCCAGGAACCATTGCAATGTGTACCTCAAACAGTCGCGCGTTGCTTTTTGGTACAGAGGCCCAGGGTGGCACATGAGGATAGAGGAAAACAACAGGATCTAACACATCTGAGGTGTAAAGGTTGCTGGTCAGTGTTCTAGCCTTGCAGACTAGGAGCGAGTGGGACTGGAATCCAATGGCAACTCATAACACAACTCCAGGATGGGCTGGCATGACAGTGCATAATGCAAGAATCGGCAATGTGTGCATCATGGTGTTTCTAATAAATATATGGCTACCATGATGCTGCAAGCATAAGCAGGATTCATCGGAGAAGAAGACATCATGCTAGTCGTCTCACCAGGCCAGATGTTTCACATGCTCTTGCTGCCACAGACACCTGTGGTGACCAGTCAGCAATAGCCGCCTTAATAGATGCCTCAGCATGATGCCCTGATCCTGTATATGCGATGGAACATGCATGCGGACACATGTTAATGTGGTTCATGCCTGAACTCCTGAGCGAGGCTCTTCGATGTGGCTGTACAGTGGACTAGTGAGGCAATTGGCTTCCTACACATCGATCAGCGTGTCACTTCTNCATGATGCTGCAAGCATAAGCAGGATTCATCGGAGAAGAAGACATCATGCTAGTCGTCTCACCAGGCCAGATGTTTTACATGCTCTTGCTGCCACAGACACCTGTGGTGACCAGTCAGCAATAGCCGCCTTTATAGATGCCTCAGCATGATGCCCTGATCCTGTATATGCGATGGAACATGCATGCGGACACATGTTAATGTGGTTCATGCCTGAACTCCTGAGCGAGGCTCTTCGATGTGGCTGTACAGTGGACTAGTGAGGCTTCCTACACATCGATCAGCGTGTCACTTTTCAAGCAATTGATCCCATTTCCACTTAACTGTGATTGTGTTTCTTCCAATGCAAGAACCAAATTTGAGGTAGGATAATCCACAATACCAATAGGCTACGATTCTTCTGCAGTCAAAATCAGAAACCTTTTCGTACGGTTGTCGTTTTCTTCGGTGTTGCTTCATTCCATATGTTCACACAAATTGTGGGGAAACACAATGCTACTACCTCTCAGCTGCCCCCCGATCTACACTAATATACTGTCAGTGTCGTCATTGGTTTATGTGCTGTGCCTCTCGGCTGAACAACTAATCACATCATTTTCCTACCCTGCTCTACATCTTTCGTCAATGTTGGTGTCCTTCTTGCACGTCCTTCTTAGTGTTACAATTTTAGTGACCAGCAGTGTTCTGTATATGTTCACCGCTGAAAGTCTCATAGAGACACATTATCGACGTGAAGATTGCATGTCAGTTAAGTGATTTGCGCCTAGATGCTGAAATTATGTCTCCATTAGCGCTTTCATAATTCTTCGATTCAGATATACAAAATGCCTCCAGCCAGGCGGTCACCTAAATACAGGATGAGTGCTGTTGCAAACTGAAGTATGGACTGTATTACTCATTTGCTGTACTTCGAAGTCTGGAACAGTTTTCATTGATTGTAGATGTAAAGAATGANTCTCGGCTGAACAACTAATCACATCATTTTCCTACCCTGCTCTACATCTTTCGTCAATGTTGGTGTCCTTCTTGCATGTCCTTCTTAGTGTTACAATTTTAGTGACCAGCAGTGTTCTGTATATGTTCACCGCTGAAAGTCTCATAGAGACACATTATCGACGTGAAGATTGCATGTCAGTTAAGTGATTTGCGCCTAGATGCTGAAATTATGTCTCCATTAGTGCTTTCATAATTCTTCGATTCAGATATACAAAATGCCTCCAGCCAGGCGGTCACCTAAATACAGGATGAGTGCTGTTGCAAACTGAAGTATGGACTGTATTACTCATTTGCTGTACTTCGAAGTCTGGAACAGTTTTCATTGATTGTAGATGTAAAGAATTATATATATAACTTGACCAAGCATGTCGGTTCTGTAGCATTCCATGTTCCCCCACGCCAACACCATTGCAAACAAAANATATATATAACTTGACCAAGCATGTCGGTTCTGTAGCATTCCATGTTCCCCCACGCCAACACCATTGCAAACAAAAGGGATGTTGTTGGTTTGTTAATGGAAGAACACGAAAATATCTTCGCGATCGCAGATCAGTTTGTGATAGGAATCTGCAAAAGCTTCTGGTAGACATATGGTGCTCTTGTGAAGCCGCACATGATGCTTGTTTGAGAACAAAAAAAGCACTCTCTCTGTGAATGTCTCTCAATGAAAAGTGTCTCTCTCTTAGTGCTTCGGAATCATCGACAACTTACCCACCGTTTTCAAGTATCTTCATACATATATATTAATGAGCATTTGAATTAGAGATACCTGCGTAGTATTGTGCAGTACAACCTTTCGTCCTGATGTCAGAGGTGATGCAGCATGGCATGGACTCCACAAGGCACCAGAAGTGACTGGGAGCTATACTAACCTNGTCCTGATGTCAGAGGTGATGCAGCATGGCATGGACTCCACAAGGCACCAGAAGTGACTGGGAGCTATACTAACCCATGACCGCTGCACAGCCTCCCACAAAGCATGGGGGTGGCAGCGGTGGTGTAGTGGTTAGACGATGGATAAGCTACCATACAACCTCCAAAAACGAAGGTGTAAATTAATTGATGAAATAATTGTACAAGGAACTAAACATTCTGATTTCGGGGCACTGCATGTCCTGCTGTTTATTCAGAGCGATATGTATGCTTGTAGTTATCCAACCCCCACGTACTATAACCTTAAACTGCAGATAAATCGCGAATTTTTTAACAGTGAACGTTACTGCTAGATACAATGAGTTCTGTGATTTGATGAATGTTGTGGATACAGTCATGCTTTTTCAACTCTCCCTTGATCGTACTTAAATCTCTGTCACAAGGGAGTTAGGAGTGGCCTCGTATTGTAATGGAGTATACGATCTTCTTCAAATGTCCTGTATCTCTTAAAGCTAATAATAATCTGAGAGAATTATTTTTATTCTGAACCTTATAGTTGTTTCGATATGCATGTATCTGGCCAAAATAATTGGGCACATTTTCCATAAAGTCAAACAAAAAATAACACACTTCATTAGGGCTTTTCTTCGCCATATCTTTTTGTAAAAATGCATGGTACCTAATTATCTTGATGTCGTGCATACAGAAAAAATGTACAATTAATTGTCTCAAGTAAAACAGTTCCAGTCAAATGGTAGTTTGAAATTTTCAGAGATATTGGTAATAAAAGTGGCAGCTAATCTTTACATTAGACTGTTTCTACCATAATAATCTATACATAACCTTGAAAATTAACTGTGCAAGTAATTCACAGGACGGCCGCTATAAAGACTGTTTCGTTCGAAAGGACTTCATGTTCTCACTGTCCAGATTTCTTACATCATCACAAATTCGCTTTTGGTAAAGATGTTTACCTTTTATTTCCTGTTTTCAGGGATCTCCCTTTTACCCAGCCTTGCAATCCGGTGCTGCTCCATTCTCACCTCATTTCACCCTCATCGGCACTCAAGACCTCGTTGTTACGTACCGCCCAAATCTCTCAACTCAAATCAACCCTCATATCCTGTGAACTCTTACCTGCAACACTCAATTTCCTGATTAGTTACCAAAGGTTGTTTTTTAAAATACAAAATACTCTCTCGAAAACTTGCAGCGCTTTGTGCGAATGCTGCTAGTGCAATTTTCTTAGCGGTGAGGCCTTTCGTAGTGAAACCATTTGTGCATTCATAAGAGCACACAATCTCATGTAACTTGCAAATGTTACTAAATATATCTTGCTTACCTTGCAAAATAAATAAATTTGCCCAGTGTCTATATCATAGATTAAGTCGTGTTACAATTTGTATAATATCTGCTGCTCCTTGGCATGTATCTTAAAGGCATTTACAGTAGAAAGCTACCGCACTTTGTAAGTATATCGCGTATTTATACATTTCCGCATAATCATTAACAAAGTTATTTTTTACTGAGACAGCCTTACATTAGTACTTTAGACTGATGCATCAATAAAAGTTTAAACGCAATATTACTTAGTAATATTAAAAAGCTACTCTCTCTTCATCCTTGTCCGCAGGGGCCGCTGTGGATAAGCGGTTAGCCTGCTCGCGAACCAAGGCGAACCGGGTTCAATTCCCCGGCCGCGTCGTTCCCGGATTTTCGCACGTGGCAATCGTGCCGGACGATGCTGCTGGTCGGCGGGTTTTCGCAGAATCTCCTTTATCTCCCACCCTTGTATTCCGATGCCACTCCGTATTCACCTTGCTTCACTCTCATTGACTCTCAACACCCAGTGGTTTAAATAAGCCCAAATATTTATATTCGACTCCTTTATGAAAACGGTAACTCACAGAAAATTGTTTAATGGACTTAGCGCACTTGTCTATGTCTGGAAATTTCAAAGCTATCTTATACCAAAATCCGTTGAAACGGCTGTTCTTCTTGCTGCTGTTTCAGAATATTAATAACCTTTCCTCAAAGCCAAATAAATCACTTTCGATGTCAAATATTATTTGAGAGGAATATTTATTGATAGGAGGTTTTATGAGAGTGTTTAAACTTGTATTTTATTGAACATAATTAATTTAAAAACATCTAATATTTCATAGCAAACATAATTATTACAAAAATGGTGTTGTAGTAACTGCAACGTGAGTTATTATTTTTGGTGAAATTTGTTTGCTAAATTTAAATAAGCAATTATAATCCTTACGATATGGGTGCAGATTACATTATCGTGCTTCATGACTTGTCATATTAAAAGTGTTTACCCAGGTATTTTAACACATAACAGCCTTTGTGTTTTATATTCCGAAATTAACGACAGCGCAACAAGTGCAGCGATTAAGGCGCTGCCTGAAATCTGTCAGACATGAACCCTGGCTCTATAAAAAAAATTTTAATTGCGTAGTGATGCTTGCGAAACTTAAAGATGAGCGAGTACTGCAATGTCTCAAAAAATACACATTTTACTCTTAAAAGTATCGACGTACCACTAAAAGAACGAAATAATTCGTTGCTTCGGTGAAATTTCATAACTTATTTTCTTTGTGATGTCGAATTCCTGAAATATTATAACACCTTAGCTTGCCCCTACCAATTAAATAAAAGTTTAAAGTTTTTCGAGAGAAATTAAACAAGGGAAACGACAATATTTCAAATTGATATTGTTCTGAAATATATTTTGTTTGAGATCCAGCTTGAGACAAATAAGCGGAGCACCAAAATACACAAAAATTAGTAAAACTCAGACGGTTTCTTTAGTTAGTCATCGAAGTTAGAAACAAATGTAAAACCCTTAATACTGAACTAAGAAACATGATTTTCAATTTAGAGCACAAGCATTCAAGTTGCATTAAAGTTCGTCACTCTANCTTAATACTGAACTAAGAAACATGATTTTCAATTTAGAGCACAAGCATTCAAGTTGCATTAAAGTTCGTCACTCTATAAAGGGCATATACTTAAGAATAATAAAATTTTAATTGCGGTGGCCTTAAGTGTTTCACTTACAATTACAGTACATAATTATATGTAAATTTATTGAGCACACCTATGACTGTACAAAAAGTTTACGTTGGCTTTGTGCACACTAAAATTTGGAAGTAGTATCAAATTTAAAAATAAACTTGAATTTTTTTTTTTTTTTTTCGTTGTACCGGCGATGAGTTACAGGATGTCGAAAAGCGTGGCGGGGTTGCCAATTCGAATGCAGGCGGACGCTTCAACTCAGGAGCGATGTCCCAGACGGTTTTGAATCAAAGCTTGACAGGCGCAGTGGGAAGCGCTAACCCGCACCCCCTGCATTTCCGCTTCCAGCCAGCAGACCCTCGGAGCGCCCACCCTCCCGAGCCGAACAAGCTATTGTCGTTGTTCTGTTGGTCTGCCCATCCAATCTTGGTTCAGTAAATCTAATTGCGGCCTGGCCGAGCCGCGTGGGGTGTGTGTATGTGCCGACGTGCGTGCACACGTCCCCTCTGTCGCGCCCCTGGGCCGCTGCAAACCGCGGCGCCACCCCGGGCAAAGCTATCAGGCTGGAAGTGGAGCAAGGGAGGCTAGTTAATGTGATAACTTGATTAGCCGCGCCTGCGATGCATTCCGAGCGCAGTGTCGCGCACGCCGCGCGCGGCCGCCGGCTAGCACGCTCCCCGCTCCGCCTTGTGTCAACGACAGCCAGCTCGAGGGCACCACACCACGCTAGTTCTAGTGGAACACGCCNGGCACCACACCACGCTAGTTCTAGTGGAACACGCCCGGCCAGCTCCCTCGCTGCTTCCTTCGCTCCTCCGACCTATTTCAAAACTCCTACGTCCGCACGCTTTATTCTGCGTGTCATGTATATACAAGCTGAGTCTCAAAAACACCCTCTGCATATTGCTTATGAAAAAATTAGTCGGAAATATATTTGCCAAATATAGTCAACGATGCTTCGTAAGGGTAGTACGCACCCTTGAATGTGGAGCTGAAAGACAAATGTGATGTTAATATTTGTAGAACAATGACATTCAGGATAATGGTCAGTTGATCGAACATCTGCAACCACTGCAAAACCAGTTACTGCCATAAAACTATGTCTTACATATAATACGATTTACAACCTTTTCGTCGCACAAATGTCTGAGATGCCACGAATTAATTAGCTTTCCAATGATGTATTATGAGTAAGCTCGTTTAAAGTAACGAAAAATGACGCCTTGCATTATCACTCTAAATCCCACCAATGGCGATAAAATCACGCAAAATTGTTAGGGGTCCACTTTTACGGTAAATAAAATGAGCTGACTTCGTCACTAAAATGTCACAATTTCGTAAAAAAATATTTTCATTCCGTTAAATATATTTTATAGCAAAAATAAGCATGCATTGTTATTAGAATATGCATATGTTTTTTTTGTAACGATTTCACTCAAACTAAATGGAATTTGTTGTTCGTGGTTTTAATCAGTACATATTTTAGTAGGAAACATTCGAAACGATAAGGANGATTTACAACCTTTTCGTCGCACAAATGTCTGAGATGCCACGAATTAATTAGCTTTCCAATGATGTATTATGAGTGAGCTCGTTTAAAGTAACGAAAAATGACGCCTTGCATTATCACTCTAAATCCCACCAATGGCGATAAAATCACGCAAAATTGTTAGGGGTCCACTTTTACGGTAAATAAAATGAGCTGACTTCGTCACTAAAATGTCACAATTTCGTAAAAAAATATTTTCATTCCGTCAAATATATTTTATAGCAAAAATAAGCATGCATTGTTATTAGAATATGCATATGTTTTTTTTGTAACGATTTCATTCAAACTAAATGGAATTTGTTGTTCGTGGTTTTAATCAGTACATATTTTAGTAGGAAACATTCGAAACGATAAGGANTCAAACTAAATGGAATTTGTTGTTCGTGGTTTTAATCAGTACATATTTTAGTAGGAAACATTCGAAACGATAAGGATGAAAGGAAAACTTATGAGAGCACTTTTGTCATGTAAAACACATTGTTACGTCACAGTAATTTTTATGCTATAAATCGTATACTTTATAGAGACATTTAAAATTACCCAAGAATATTCACTTGTGTTGAATTTCATAACATTTCTACATCACTCACATACAGCTTTTTTTTAGTAAATAACATAATTATAATTAAATCCCCATTCAGTTCAATATTGCTCCAACACAAATCCACAACCTAACTACAAATTAGTAGTAAATATTTTATTATTAATAAAATGAAAATACNATATTGCTCCAACACAAATCCACAACCTAACTACAAATTAGTAGTAAATATTTTATTATTAATAAAATGAAAATAGTCCTTACATAGAAAATTAGTTTCTACAAATAAGTGGCAGAAATATATTCCTATTTCTTTTCTTGGTAATATGGAACTTACAAAAATTTTCTTCCAAAGCAGNCAAATAAGTGGCAGAAATATATTCCTATTTCTTTTCTTGGTAATATGGAACTTACAAAAATTTTCTTCCAAAGCAGTTGTATTTATATTTTTTATGTCCTCCACTATCACTCAACCACCGTGCATACGTCACGACAGTGTATAGTCATGAGCCTCTTTCCGCCCACTCAATGTTTACATCGCAGTTTCGCAACATCATAAAAAAACAGACATGTTAATTTTTAAATTTCCAGGTACGACCCTGTAGTTTAAAAGTAAACCTTTTTTGTCATGACCTTGCAAACCGGCGATGTAAACATTGAGTGGGTGGGAAGAGACCAGTGATTTTACACTGTCGTGCCGTATGTATATATATATATATGTATACATACACACTGTGCATACGGCACGACAGNACGTCCTATTAACTTTAGTCATACCACAAAAAAATTATTTTATAGACGTTGGTTTATAAATAAAATACACGTAGGATTGATTGTGCCCGTGAACAAGTAGCATAAAGATTTGGCTCGATATATATCAAATCGTATGTTGAACTAAAATCTGTCGACCTTGCTAACAATGAATTAATTAAACGTTCTCTTGACGTAAATTTTCGTTTACGTTTATATAGTCAACAACGTGATAACCACGCAAATAGTTTCGTTAACCGCACGTTTGTGAAGTAAATGAGAGATAATACTGTATAAGAAATGGGAAAAAATGTAAAACTTAATGTTTGTAAGAGTTTACTTGGTAAAAGGAAGCTCGCACTACACCACCGTGGCCCCACAAACTGCAGAACCATCTACTTTAATATTCATTTGTTTCCTCCTTACACTTTATTTACATGTTTATAAGCACATACTCGGTTAAATGAAAGTAAACATTTGAGTTTTCTGTTTGCACGTATGAAGTTACTTTTGTATGGGCTGGCTGTTACTTTGGTTGCAGCCCCTGCACTTTTTCTTTTCAGTTTCATGGGTTGAAGAAATGGAACAGGAGATATTTACCCCAGCGTATCTTTCAGAACCACTTTTCTCTCTGAGGTTGTGTTGTGAGAGGTGAGTGTGATGTAATCTGCTTAGGGCGTATTGGCCTCTGAAGGGGAATATGTGGCTGGAACAATTTATACTTCATTCGTTTGATTTAAAATATCAGACGTAGCAAAATGTTGGTGGGTGAAAACTGAACATTTTTACCATCATCACTCGAGATTTCTCAAAACCATTAGCATCTTTTGAAATGACAGCAGCTTGTTCATACGCTTCTCCCAACACCCTAGCAACTTTAAATGTAGTGACAGTGAGACCACGACGTGTTCTGGATCACTTATGCACAGCTTGATCATAGTATGTCTGAAGCGACTTGAAGAAGACTTTAGAGTGGTTGCATTCATTGCGTAGTATGAGAAGCAAGTTTCAAAAGAATGACACAATTTTTCCATATTATTATTAGAAATATACTTAATCTTAACATAACGTGTGTTTCAATGTGTAGTGCTGATTGAAAGTAAGAATATAAAAATTTGCACCGATCGGTATTTTAACACGAAAAACTTTGTCACTTTTGTAAAGCTTTACCAAATGTGCTTCTACCTCATGTGTTTTGTCGGTATTAAAACTGGCAAATTGATTGATAAATTGAGTTTCTAGCTTAGATTATAATAATAGGAGACTTAAAATAAGTCATACATTTAACGTAGTTCTTATTTCCTACATTACCTTTTGTTTGCAATAGAATTAAATATTTGTAGATTCGCACTTTATGATATATATATTGATATATTCGGAGGAAAACGATCAAAACGTGCTTTATTGCATGCGTATCTTAGGATAAAGCTAAAATACTTGGCGTTCTGCGCAGGAGTAGTGTTTAGAAACCAGATAAATACACACAATGTTTGCCGTGTAATTAAGAAAGAGGCCATAGATGAACTAAGTAAGCTATTAGCTGGCATGATAACTTCCGGAATACACATCTGTCCTTGATATATCATAAGCTGCAACAAAACACATTAAAAATGCCTGGTTGTACAGGCGGCAGATAAGATGCTTTATCATGCTTTTAAGACACTGCTTGAGTTAATTTGCCAACATTTTATTTTTTTGTAGTGTCTTCGTATATTTTATAATTTTTATTTATCATACCAAAATCAAGAGACATATTTCATCTTGAATATATAGGCTTATTTATTTTGTTGGCCCGAAATGTTTGAATGGGCCGACTTTTCCACAACATGCCTTAAGGTTAGCTTTCTTAAGTCAAAACTAAAACTTCAAACGCTCCTCACTTTCTTGAGAGTAAAACTTAAGACACATAGTTAAATCTCGCATTCTTTACGTTAGCCAGCCTGATCACTATCAAAATGTCTACAAGGAAACATGTCTAGAATAAAAAATCAAATTCTCTAAAAACCAGAATATCCGTAATTTTTGGATCGATTTCATACATTATGTACTCTAAAAGTGCATTACATGTTGCATAACCCTGAATATTTTGACACTCGCGATCTCAAAACAAATGGTATTACAAAACATTACTAAATGTGATTTGAAGAATAACCAAAGACCATCTAGCGTTAGCTAGTATCTATTAAGGCCAATTTAAAGAGTCAAAAAAATCAGATGCACTGAAAATCTTTAATATGAAACACGAAAATATCGAGCAATCAATACTGAAAAACTTACTGTCCCCGTTACCAANGCACTGAAAATCTTTAATATGAAACACGAAAATATCGAGCAATCAATACTGAAAAACTTACTGTCCCCGTTACCAACTTTATTTATGGGTTTCGCCTGCCTGTAGCTACATTGCGCGTTCGACGCATCGAAATGCGTGAGTTCTAAAGTCAACTTTGGCCTACTCACAACTTGCCTCAACGCTTCAACGCGAAAGGCACTCAATAAACGCGCAGTCTTTCCGTCGGCAACTCGAAGAACGTGACTTTAAGCGGTGACTCGATATTTTCATGACACGTTCATAAAGATAAACGTGTGACGTGTGTCTAAAGTCAACTCTGATGATTATGTATACAAAAATCGCTGCTTAAATTGATTCTCAGAACACCCTTGTTAACTATTTTAACACCCAAAAAAACTAATATTAGAAATTGAAATGAAAAATTCAAACTTATGTTTGGGCATGACAAGTTTCATAGAAGCTTTTCCTGTTTAGACACCTCTACAAAATATCCGACCTTTATTTTAATTGCGTGTTTCTTACCAAACATCTGCAGCGCCCTCCATGAGCCAGCCAGATGGAGCCCTTAAAAGTAGCTTTACCTAGAAGCCACCCCTTCACAAGGCTGGTTCCACGCCCTAATAACTAAGACATCTGTACCCTAAACTAGAAGTAGTTAAAATGGAGCCAAATCAGTGTAAACTAGTGAAAACGGCACCACCGATAATCAGTGCCAGATAACTTATTTATATGATGGCACTGACATAAGTGTGATTCCCAATAAATGCCGATAATTCCACTACCATGAGTTACTTGATCCTACTTNCTACCACTACTTGATCCTACTTCATTTTTTTAATTCATAGTTGGTAAAAGCTTATCAACTGAATTTCAGAGAATATAATTTCACGGATTGCTTTCACTGATTCGAGCTCAGAGTGTTTTACTGCCCCTGACTTATCCCGCATGCGTCCCTCCAGAAGTTCATGAAATGTATAAGTCTAACGCAAAACTTGGCACTAAGACTTACTAAAGTCTAAACTAAGCAGACAAAGAGAAGAAAGTTCCAGCAAACACTGACGACCTTAGGCCAGCCATTGCGCAATGGTGTTCGTTCTCGAAGATGTAAGGGCAGCAGAGCCGAGAATCCGCACAGGCACCAAGTAATACAGAAGTTTTCACGATTGATACAGGCACCGGATGTCACTAACAACATGGTTGCGATGCATTCTATATTGGTCGCCAGCAACAGGCTGTCAACAAATTACACGGCCATTACAAACAAATGTGACCAGAATCGGGGATGTTTCCAGATGTATCGTCAATCGTTAAACCATTTTGTGTCCACATTTTGAAAACTTTATTGATTTGTAAAATTAACAAATATTTTCTTGTATTCTGTATCAAAATTTACAGAAAGAAGAAGATATCTTAAATACTTGATATTTAATATCTGAAGGCAGCAACAATAAAAATTGCCACATTGAAGCATTAGTAATCTACGTGCATAAATCATAAATAAATAAATAATTATAGCACTATTTTAATTTTAAGCAGACGTAACACAATTTTATAATACGCCAAATTACACAGGACTAAAATATATCAATCTGTCGATTAAGTTTTCCCACCTCCACACAATCCCATTGTGGACCGCAATCTCTATTTTTCGTCTGGGAAAATCCCAAATATTACACACAGTCGTGAAGCACTAGCATGTCCGGTTCCACGCCGCGACCATTCTCGCCAATCACTAATATTTTACGCACAATGCCCATCGCAACAGTGTTTTCAGTATTCGGCGCATTCGGAGAAAATTAAATTGTCTTAAATTCCGCTGAAACCCAAGCACAACGCAGTTCACTCGCTCCGTAACCAGCCACGACTGGCAACAACTAAACAGGCTCATCGCGCGAAGACGGTACTTATAGGTCTAAAAATCCTCACCCGATTATTCGTACCATTTATTTGCGTTCGCAATAAAATTCCGTCTCTTAATTATCCTCGGAATGGAAACAGTTCTTGACAGTGGCGTTAGTTGTTGAGCTATATACACTGCGGAGCCAAATAAACTGGTTAGGCGTAAGTATGCAAATAACAGAGGTATGGAACCAATCAGAGCAACGCAATACGGTCGGCAGCACCTATATAAGTCATCAAGCGTCTGGCAATGTTGCTAGATCAGTTACTGCTGCTACAATGGCAGGTTATAAAGATTTAAGTGAGTTTGAACGTGGTGTTATAGTCAGCACACGAGAGATGGGACATAGCATCTCTGAGGTAGCGATAAAATTTGGATTTTCGCGTACGACTATTTCACGAGTGTACAGTGAACATCGGGAATCCGGTAAAACATCAAATCTTCGACATCACTGCGGCCGGAAAAATATCGTGAACGAACGGGACAAACGACGACTGACGAGAATCATTAAACGTAACAAACGTGCAACCATTTCTCAAATTGGCGCAGATTTCAATGTTGGGGCATCAACATGTGCCAGCGTACGAACTATTCAACAGACCATAATTGATATGGGCTTTCGGAGCCGAAGGCCCACTCGTGTACCGTTGTTAACTGCACGACACAAAGCTTTACGCTTCACCTGGGCCTGCCAAAACCGCCATTGGACTGTTGCTAACTGGAAACACGNCACTCCTATGTTTTTGTGGACTGCCCTGCAGGATTCATGGTGTGAATTACCTCCTACATACCTTCAGACATTAGTCGAGTCCATGGCACGTCGTCTTGCGGCACTTCTGCGTGTTCGCGGGGGCCNCCTCCTACATACCTTCAGACATTAGTCGAGTCCATGGCACGTCGTCTTGCGGCACTTCTGCGTGTTCGCGGGGGCCCTACATGATTTTAGGTAGGTTTACCAGTATTTTTGGCTCTGGAGTTCATATACGCCTCTTGTAAGGTGTATGCCGAACCAAAATTATCATTTGGATTGTTCTTCACTATTTCTTGGGTAATATAAGGCGCTGTCGAGAAGTTTCTCAGAAAGACATGGAACCTCCCCCTTTCTAGCAACGGAGTCATCTGGTCTGCTTGAACGACATTACTCATCTCGTTTGATGTCAAACCTCGGTAATGGTATAAATTAATAAATGAAAGGAGGGTATGGTAGTGTAGATTACATATGCGCACATTGACTTTGTTACTTGTAGTAAGACAGCACCATAACAAATTATATACGCTTGATTATACCAATCTTACTGAAAACCCAAATATAATTTAGAAATTAGAATTAACTTACGTTTAAATTCCTTTAACTGTTAGCTTTTTATATGCAAGCGCTTTCCTGTGTAGGTTAATGAAAACACAAACTTAGTAATAGTACCAGCATTTGCCTAAAAGGAGGATGTATATCAGTTTCCATTGCTTCGGACAGGAATCGAACCTACATTATCGCGAATTCGCGTGATTCGTTTATGCCGCCGTTTCACGAAACCTCCGCGGAATAACAAAATATATTAAGTTTGGGAGCAATATTGTAAAACTGGGTGCTCTTTCGTTTACTCGAACGTAAGTCCTATTGGTTCTCGGATAGGTTACAAAGTTGACACAGACCAATGTAAGGAATCTCCGATACGTCTTTAAATAGAATATTATTACAAACCATAACCACTGTATTAATCATATAGTATTTTCCGTGTTTGGAATGCTCCTCTTTGTCGTCAGTGCAACGAGTAGATTATTTACGGCAATACCGATTGCATATCTGTAAAGAATTACAGTGTAAATGGGGATAACATTCGTTCCATTTGGTTTTAAATACAAAGTGGAAAAACATAAATGATGAAAGCATTAAAATACTTTTTAAAAGCGTCCCTGAGATTAAAAATGCTTTACAAAGCGAAAAAAAAGTTTAATGACACGTTCTTCTGGACCAAATAGTGATGTCTTTGTACACTTATTTTTCGTATTACTGACATCAAACATTAAAAACGTTAATGTTATAAGCATGCTGAGGTGCACCCTTTTTGTNTGGTGCACCCTTTTTGTTGTCTAGCTAGAGCTCAGAGCTCTACAAGAATATTATATTTATTTATCTAATTTGTGCTATACAGTACAATAAACTTAATAAGAAATAATCTTATAAGAAATATTACTTATTCGTTATATAAAAATTAATAATATCTGTAACTCCTTAAAGAAGGTTAGCATCAGACTCAAAGGGTTTTAATATTCCGACTGAAAAAAAAACAGAAATCTGCTAGCATCCTGTCCATTTGGGCGCGCAGCAACGTGTTTGGTGAAATAACGGAAACTTTNAGGTGCACCCTTTTTGTTGTCTAGATCTCAGAGCTCTACAAGAATATTGTATTTATTTTTCTAATTTGTGCTATACAGTACGTTAAACTTAATAAGAAATAATCTTATAAGAAATATTACTTATTCGTTATATAAAAATTAAAAATATCTGTAACTCCTTAAAGAAGGTTAGCATCAGACTCAAAGGGTTTTAATATTCCGACTGAAAAAAAAAAACAGAAATCTGCTAGCATCCTGTCCATTTGGGCGCGCAGCAACGTGTTTGGTGAAATAACGGAAACTTTTTGTAACACAAATATTCCCTGCAGGCCCGTGGAGCAGTAGTTTCAATCGCTCGCGTACAATCAAATCTAGAAGATTAAACAAAATGTGTACAGTGGAAGGTAATTTGCGATAAGAGCTTTAGGTTTGATTCAATACAATGATTTACTTGCCTATTTTATGTAAATAATTTTCATATCAAAGCAGGGCAGTTGCTATCATAAAAGAACACCCATTAGCACAGTAACATTACTACGTTACTTAATGCGCTAATGCTGGTTTGTTACGCTGAGTTATATTAAAACGTTACGGGGAACCTTATCCGGTATAAAGGATTCTTGGTTTTTTGCAGCTCGTTTATGCTATTAATAAAATATCCCTAAATTGTCCTTATATCAAACTAGGTATTGACCTTTCACAGCAGTCTTAGGCATAACGAATGAACTACGAACTGAAATACGTCACGATATTAATGCTGCCAAGCTTTGGCAAAATAAAAATTGTTACTTAAATAAGAGTTCGTAATTCAGTCGCTATTTCTGTACTACTGTATGAGATCAATAGCGGGTTGGATATAGAGATAATTTGGGAATTTTTAAAAATTAAATACAAGCTAAAAAAATCCAATAATCCAATATGCCGGGGGAATGTTCCGATTAAGCGATGAACATTTAATTTTTAACACAGTCCCACTTCGTTGATTGAGTGAGACTTTTAGATTAATTAAAGTATTTCCCAATATTTTGACATATTCCTTATGTGTTATAAAGATAAATTAACACTATATATTCCTGGAACTACATTGCACCTCCTTCAAGAACTGACAAAACATTTTAACAACGTTTCTGAGTATGTGGTTTGAGTTATGACCAACGGTAATGAAACTGTACACTGTTTTCTTTTCACCAGAAAAAAAATGCTATTGGATTTCCTTAATATGAACTTTTGAAATATTTGCCGCTCCTTCTTTAATACTTGTAAACTAAAGAGAGTAATTGTGGTTATTACTAAAGGTATATATTCCTGTGATGTAGAACAGTTGCACTTCAGGAGGTAGCGATGAAAAAGAGTGCGAGAAGGTGCATATTAAGAGACAAGAAACCAAGAAAGGGTTCGCGCACAGTCGACCCGACTTCAGAGAAAAGAGGTCCTTTGTAAACCCTTCTATTAGGGAGGCCGACATGCCGGTGGCTTCGACAGAGAAATTACTGGGCAGTCTCCGCTCTTGTGACCAACATTTGACTATTTGTCTGAGAGATATTCGTCAAACGTCACTTTTCCGGCTGAGAGGCAGGTGACGTCTATTACACTACAAATTATGGCGACATGGGGCGGCTGGATAGGTTTCTATATTCCCTGGGGTCCTACGCATATGGTTCTGTCTGCAGTCACAAGATACTTGGATGTACCCATACACATAACACAAACATAAATATATATATAATGTGTTATTCACTACAACAAAACCCTTTTTGGTTTGTAATCAATTGTGTATTTTATATGGCAGATACTTGTTTGCCCTAACTAAAGTCATTTTATACAAAGCCTTCTTCAGCGAATGTCTGTATCAGACAAGCGTTTATCTTAAAAATAATTTTATTAATAGGCGTTAACAATAAAGCAATTTTTTCTAGCTTTCAGGGTAATTTACCTATACATAGTAGAAACAAATATTAATAATATGAATAAATTTTAATATGCGTTAATATTAGAGGTGATATTTCAATAGCTGCAGTTTGTTAGTATTATTTAATTATTATCGCACATAAAATAATCAATTACAAAATTATCATAACTAAATATGAGTAAATCAAATTTGCCTAAGTTATTATTCTAATATTGTAGCGTTCGTAGTTTTCAGGTTACCCATTTCTCTAAGATTATGTATATCATTTTACGAAAAGCGATGGATTAATTTTTGGCCTTTATCCGTCCACAAACATTAGGCTGCAAGTTGTTAATAGGGAAAAAATTGTAAAATAACCGTAATTAAAAACATCGTACTCCAAGAATGTTATTTTCTTGGCTCCATGTAGATGCTTCCGGTAATATTCTGGGATGTTAAAAAAAATATAGACAACGATTTTGAAGAAAATATTTTCAGTGAATTTGACAGCACAAAGACCTGCTATCCGAAACATTTATATTGTAAACATTGATACACGAAAATTGAAATGATACTATTTATACCAATAACGTACGATTTTAAAATCTCAAGCATTTTACTATTCTATGCTAAGATTTGCATTAGGAAGAAAAGTTGATTAATTAGAACAGTAACAAATATTTATATGATTGAGAAATGGGGAAATTTTATAGCAAAGGAACAGTCACACGAATATAAAGATTGCATGTTTTTTTAGTAAACTTTTCTTTTTGGAGAAAACATGGATGAAACTATCGGCCTGTCCGTGTTCGTGTTCCCCACAATGTCTAAATGCCTGTATAATAGATCGAATTTCAGGAAACTCCATTAATTCACAGGGGTTTTAGAAGGAAAACTGATATTTGTATCCATTACTACTGAGAGCATAATGAGAATGAAAACATGTGTTAGTGATTAAATATAGTGTATGTGGTTCATACTTTTCAAGGCGAAATTTTGTTGCTGGCAAAAAAAGAGATTTTGTTTCTCGTAGGATTAAAAATTCTTGATAAATTTTATGCTTACTAACACGTTTGTTTCTTGCAAGCTGCCACCAAATATTCAGTTGGCAACAGTAGCATTCGTGTCTCATAGAGTATAACATTTTGTTGCGACTGCAAAACTATAACAGATATATTCTGCGAATGCACGTTGGCGTTTTATAAGAGGCCACCTTCTGATTATTCGAACAATTATGGACATTAACCAATGCGAACACTTCTATGTATTCTCAGAAAACCTGCTTGTTAAAATAAAATAACATAGATTAAAAATTACGTACATTTAAAAACCGCAAATCAAATATATAGGAATGAACGAGCCTGGCCTTATGGTCTGGCCACAACGATATATTGTCCGTGTTCGTCTCCTAGCATCATTTTAAGAACTATTTCATGAGGCATATTGTCTATAAGTTGGGAAAATGGATTTCATTATCTCTTAATTCCAAGTAAGTAACTGTAAGTAAACGTAAGTTATTTCAGAAACTTAACTTTCCGTGAGGCGAATGTTCAGGCCATTGTGTTTGTACCACTTATTTCATTTGTAGTATGTGCAGGCTCAAGTCAAAGTCTGCTACACCGAGCAATTTTGCCTGGTTGTAACACACTTAACTAGCCTCAGAACATTCGGGTTCGATTTCTGGTCCCACCATTCTGATTTCAGTATTCAAAATTTTCGGATATCACTCCCGGTGATCGCTGGTTACTTTATAAAGGCCTTGGCTGATTCCTTCCCCGGTCTTGATGTCGGCGATATGTTGAATCATACCCACCCACTGAAGACCATATTCCGCTAAACACTTTCGTGAGACCCAGAGAGAATTTTTGCTGCTAGTATCGTAACAACTTTGATGTAACTAGCGAACTCATTATATATTGCCTACTAACACACTGAATTAATTAGTGAGCACAAAAGGTATTTGTTCGTTGCCACTTGAATTTTTTTTTGTTCGGTAGTGTTGTAAGTTTCTGTGAAAGGCTCAAGGCCTTAGTAAGCAAACACTAATTATTTGGGAATAGGGAAGTAATCGGCCAGTGCCTGAATGCCTGTATAAAGGAACCATCCCAGCTTTCGCACGGAGTGATTTAGGAAATTACTGAAAAATCTAATTCAGATTGGCTGGACGTAGAATCGAACCCGCATCTTCCCGTATGCAAAGGAACCGCGGTGTAGTGGTAAGACAACCCGGCTCCCCTCTAGGCAAACCGGTTTCGGTTCTCGGCCGAGTCACTCCCGGATTTTCGCATGTGGACGATGCTGCTGGTCGGCGGGATTTCTCGGGGATTTCCTGTTTCCCCCGCTTAAACTTGTTACTAAGAGCTTGGTGAAATAAACCATTAAATTTGCACTGCAGTTAGTAACGACGATCTTAAACGCGAGTTAAACAAACAACTTAGGAATATGAAGGCAAGTGTTAAAAAAAATTGAACTGAAAGCTGCAAATAACTAGTAAGTTAAAACTGGAACTGTGAGAAAATTAAATTCAACAAATAATAAACAAAGCGAAAAACAGCGTACGTGGCAAAGTTCCTGGTAACCTATCACTTGTCATTGTAAGTAAGTCACAAACTGTTCCAGCTAAAAAAAAATTTGGGCATAATTACGTATGAAGAGTATACTTGCAGAGGTGATCATCAGCGGGAAAAAGAATGTGCGTACAGATGGTTACGAAAGATATTAAAATAAGGCTTTCTTCATGCCCCAGCTAAAACGAATTTCTTTACAGCAAATAACAATTAAAAAATTTAAAAATAACGAGAATAATTCAGTTCTATCGCAAAAGTGGCACACGGGCACAGTGGCTGTAGTAACTGTAAAAGCTGCTACCACGTTAAATAAAATCATTTCTGAATTAACCGTGAAGACAAAACATGCAACTTTCATAATTACATGTTTTTTTTAATAAACGAAAAGCAAATGAAACGCAAAAAAAATATACAATATTTTACTCCTATTTACCTCTGTATGATCACAGAAAAAAATAAGTAGTGGTAGTCACTGATAAAATGTATTATTGTGTCACTGGGTATTTCATAAATTGTGTGCGTATATTTGTCGAAGATTCCAAACTTCAAATAAGTTATATAGGATAAAAAATTATGGAAATGACCACTAAATTCAGAAAAGTGCAAATGCCAAATAAAGGTTATCTCTTATGTCACGTTTTGTGGTCACAGAATATTCATATTCCATTATTAAACATCGCTTTAAAATATCGCCATAAAGCATAATTCTGATTATTTAAGAAGTACGCAAAAGTCTTGATACAAATTTCAAAAGAATTAGAATTTTTCTTAAAGGTGAATTACAACTAAATTTTTATGATTTATTTTATAATTTTCTCTGTAAAATTAAATAAGTAGGTAAAATTTCAACGGCGTAAAGTTAATGAACTTAACCCAATAATCGAATTATGTGACTAAATTGGGACTTGAATCTCACGAAGTGTTATAACTACAGAAGTAAATTGTTTTGAAATATGGGGATCTGAATATCATGAGCGGTGTGGATGAAGAAGTAACCAACAATGATGTGCTTGGGACACGAAAGTCTGGGGATTCAGTGCTTGAAGTGTTCGCAGGATTTTCATATGAGCACATTTCAGCCCCGAATATATTAATTTAATAAAAAATGCTTTTATGTTATAGAATGAAATTAATAAAAATTTTATACTAGAAAATTATTACCTTTTGGTTGTAGGGTTGCCTAAAAAAATTGATCAACAGTTTTAATTCAGAGATCTTCATTATAATAATCATTGTTTTTGCTACTCTTTTGCTATGTCATCAAGGATTTACGAAAATTACTGAATTATGAAGAAATCGTGTTCACTTTCAAAGCTGTTGCCATTATCTGGGTTAATGTCTTCAACTTGTGATTTCATAATGAAAATTTCTTAAATAATAAAATAATAGAAGAATTCTCTATTTGTTAGCAATAAGTTTTAAAACTATTTATAGATTCAGCTTATTCAAATGTGTTTCCTAATACACTAATATCATTGTGACAAATGTAGTTAGTAGGAATGAGAAAATTAAATACCAGTTTGTTAATTGATTTTAATTTCTGACGCTAATGACACCTGGTTATTGATTGTACATTTTTTAAAATTTTGAGATGTTTTGGAGCTTACCTAATTGACTTAGTTCAATGGACGGCTGGTTATAAAACTACAATCAATAATAAACAGTGTCAGTGAATAGTAGTAAATAGAGGTTTTTGTGTCAACTGACTGCTTGCTGCCATCTCGGATGATGTCATGTGGCAACCTCCTGTTCTGTCATTCATCATCAGTTGCTGGCATTTTCCCTTTTTCCCTCAGAATTCTCCCTTTTCTGTCAAAAATTGCCAAACATTTTCCGAATTTTCCACAAAACCAGAAAAAACTCCCGCAGGAAATTCTCTTATCAGAATTCATATGAATCACTTAGTCCGAAAATAGCATGACCACTCAATGTGGCTGAGGCACTCCTTTTTCAAAGACGAGGGTTTGAGAGTTTGAACAGTTACCCTAGCATTCACACTCTGTCATTCCATTCCAGCACCATCAATCTTGTCTGAAGGATATTCTAGTTCATTGCTCTGTCATGCGACTTCTCTCAATCCTTCCAGTTTCTCTCTCACCCATGTATGTTCTCTGTCGCCTGCTATTCACCTTGGGGTTTCCACATATTCCTTCTGGTCTCCTTTCACTTGGCCTCCTGGTGAGGACGAATCTCATGCTCTGTCATTCCACCTTGGTTTTTTCATATTCCTGCTGGTCTCCTTTCAACTGGCATCCTGGCGGGGGTCGAGTTCTATTCTCCATAATTCCACCTGGGTTTCCTCATACTCATTCTGGTATCCTTTCACCTCACATCTGGGCGGGGAAGAGTCTCATGCTCTGTCATTCCAACCAAGCGAAACAGAGAAAAGCCTGCCCACGCACGCTAGACTAGAGTTGCAATGCGCGCACATCAAGTACGTCCTAAGCCTACTTGTAAGCATAGTTGGCTGTAATTTGCGATCCATTCAAGATATAGAAACCAAATTCATAACATAGGCATCACTACCGACGACAAAAGACCGCAGGGTCATGTATGCCCTAAGCACACTAATAAGCATAGTTAATTGTAATTTCCGAACATTTTAACATAGAGCCACCAAATTCATAACACAGGCATCACCTCCGACGACGAAAAGGATTGCAGTGTCAACTATGCCGTATGCACACTTATAAGCATAGTTGGCTTTAATATCCTAACCGTTTAATATAAAGCCACCAATTTCTTAATATAGGCATCAGCCCCGACGACAAAAGATCGCAGGGTCATGTATGCCCTAAGCACACTTATAAACATAGATCGATGTAATTCCCGATCCACTTAAGTTATAGCCCCCAAATTCATAAGAAAGGCATCTCCCCGAAGGATGAAAACGACCGCAGGGTCAAGTATACCCTAACCACACTTATAAGCATAGTTAATTGTAATTTCCGAACTGTTTAAGATACAGACACAAAATTCTTAACATAGACATCACACCGACGACGAAAAGAACAGCAAGGTCAAGTATGACTTAAAAACACATATAATCATAGTTGGTCAGCATTTCCAAAACTTTGAAAATTGGGAACATGTAACAACCGTCTACGCATGTAAAGAAAATAAAGGTATACATACAGGTGCGTCGCAAAGTTACCGTTGGGCGTAGGAGTGTAGGGTCTAAAATAACACACACATACACATCGGCCTGCACGCAATCGTCAATCACCCACCACCGCCCTTTTCGTATGCTACCACAGGTGTCTACCAACTCGGATTCCTCCACCGATATCCAGGCGGTATATATAAATGTGAAAATATATAAATAAAAACCGTTAGCAAGGGAAACATACAACACAAATTTATTTGCGAAAAAAATTCGATGTATATATACACTGAGGCGACAAAAGTCATAGGATACCTCCTAATATTGTGTCGGACTTCCTTTTGCCTGGCGAAATGCAGCAACTTGACGTGGCATGGACTCAACATGTCGTTGGAAGTCCCCGGCAGCAATATTGAGCCATGCTGCCTCTATAGACGTCCATAATTGTGAAAGTGTTGCCGGTGCAGGAGTTTGTGTCCCATAAATGTTCGATAGGATTCATGTCGGGGGATCTTGGTGGACAAATCATTCGCTGCAATTGTCCAAAATGTTCTTCAATCCAATAGCGAACAGTTGTGGCCCGGTGACATGGCGCATTGTCATCCATAAAACCTCCACCGTTGTTTGGGTACATTAAGTCTATGAATGGCTGCAAGTGGTCTCCAAGTAGCTGAACATATCCCTTTCCAGTCAATGAAAGGTTCAGTTGGATCAGAGGACCCAGTCCATTCCATGTAAAAACAGCCCACACCATTATGCAGCCACCACCAGCTTGCTCAGTTCCTTGTTGACAACTTGGGTCCATGGATTCGTGGGGTCTGCGCCACACTCGAACCCTACCGTCAGCTCTTAACAACTGAAATCGGGATTCATCTGACAAAGCCCGGGTTTTCCAGTCGTCTAAGGTCCAACCGATATGGTCACGAGCCCAGGAGAGGCACTGCAGGCCATGTTGTGCTGTTAGTAAAGGCACTCGAGTAGGTCTTCTGCTGGCATAGCCCAGTACAGCCAAAGTTTGCCGCACTGTCCTAAGGGACACGTCCGTCGTACGTCCCACATTGATTACTGCGGTTATTTCATGCAGTGTTGCTTGTCTGTTAACACTGACCATTCAGCCACTGCGTTGTCCATGGTGGGAGGTTATGTCTGAAATTAGGTATTCTCGGCACACTCTTGAAACTGTGGATCTCGGAATGTTGAATTCCCTAACCATTTCCGAAATGGAATGTCCCATGCGTCTAGCTCCAACTACCATTCGGCGTTCAAAGTCAGTTAATTACCGTCGTGCGGCCATACTCGCGTCAGAAACCTTTTAACATGAATCACTTGACTACAAATGAGAGCCCAACCAATGCATTGTCCATTTATACTTTTTGTACGCGATGCTACTGCCATCTGTATATTTGCATATTACTGTCCCATGACTTTTGTCACCTCAGTGTATATATCTAAAAATGTTCTACATGCATAATGTACATAATCGTGGGCAACTGTAAAATACAAATATAGTAATATAAATGATCACCATCAGTCCTAGACAATAGCTGGCAGCCCGAGTCATAGTTAGCATGGGTAACCTTTCACAACCAGCAATATATTGAATAAATAAAGGGGTTTACATTTGCACTGATAAGAAGACATACATAGTCGGAGGATACATTAAAAAAACATATGCATTAATATAAATATTCGTCGTCGGCCTAATGAGAGAGTAGGGGAAACCAAGTGAAAATACGTTGGAGGGCCCAAAAAACTGGTATAGGCATGCGTATGCAAATAACAGAGTTATGGAACCAATCAGAGTAACGCGATGTGGTCGGCCGCATATATATAAGACAAAGAGCATCTGGCTAAGTTCCTAGATCAATTACTGCTGTTACAATGGCATGTTATCAAGAATTAATGAGTTTGAACGTGTTTTTATAGTCGGCGCACGAGAGATAGGACATATAGCATCTCCGAGATGGTGATACTATTTGGATTTTCACGTACGACCATTTCACGAATGTACCATGAATATCGGTAATTCGGTAAAACATCAAATCTTCGACATTCGCTCCGGCCGGAAAAAGTTCGTGAAAGAAAATGACAAACGACGACTGACGAGAATCATTAAACATGACAGACGTGCAACCCTTTCACAAATTGACGCAGATTTCAATGATGGGGCATCAACATGTGCCAGCGTGCGAACTATTCAACGGATCATATTTGATATGGGCTTTTGAAGCTGAAGGCCCACTCGTGTACCATTGTTGACTGCACGACACAAAGCTTTACGCCTCTTATGAGTCCGCCAACACCGTTATTGGACTGTTGATGACTGGAAACACGTTGCCTGGTCTGACGAGTCTCGTTTCCAATTGTATCAGGTGGATGGAATTGTACGGGTATGGAGATATCCTCATGAATCCATGGACCCTACATGTCAACAGCAGACTATTGAAATTGGTGGAGGTTCTGTCATGGTATGGGGCCTGTGCAGTTGGCGGGAAATGGGACCCCTGATACATCTAGATACGACTCTGACAGGTGACAGATATGTAAGCATCCTGTCCGATCAATTGCACCCATTCATGTCCATTGTGCATTCCGACGGATGTGGACAATTCCAGCAGGACAATGCGACACCCCACATGTCGAGAGTTGCTACCGAGTGGCTCCAGGAACACTCTTCTGATTTTAGAGACTTCCATTGGCCACCTAAATAACAAGATATTAACATTATTGAGCATAGTTGGGAGGCCTTGTAACGTGCTGTTCAGAAAAGATCTCCACCGCAACGCACTCCTTTGAATTTGTGGACTACCCTGCAGGAGTCATGGTGTGAATTACCTCCTGCATACCTTCAGACATTAGTCGAATCCATGCCATGTCGTCTTGCGGGAGTTCTGCGTGCTAGCGGGGGCCCTACACGATATTAGGCAGGTATTCCGGTTTTTTTTTTTGGCTCTTCAGTGTATATTAAACTGTCCGGTACATGAAAAATCAGTCACATAACAAACAAAAAAAATGGGCAATTATGCCACTACATCACAATAATGATAACAAAACGATTCACATAATTGATATATTACAAAAACTGACTGAGCCACATCCTCTAACAGCGATGTCAGTGTTGCTATGATGTCAACATGAGAAAGAACGAATGATAAATAGAGACAACTCCGAAACTAGTGCAAGGCATCAAGTACGATACACTTTACGTGACTTTTAAAGATTGTATTCCTTTGCTTGACACAAAACACCATATATTTAAACCATTAGTTGCGCAAGAGAGACGCCACTGCTGTGCGCCGATGCAAATAGATATTAAAAGAAATAATCATGAAAGCAAATAGTTTTAAGCAAACAACCTATGTATATTGCGAGAGCATCAAATCCTATATGTTATGTTAGGCGAAAAAATTACCAACGTAAAATGCGGGAACGATAAGAGGATGACAGTGCTACACACTGATACAGCAGATATAAAAATAAATTATTACGGAAAACAGTTATAAGCATTTACCAACCAGCACAATTGCATATTACACTAGCGTTGCCTGCCGTACGCTGTGTTATACGATGCTAGACAAGACTATACCGTCTTGGTTAATATAACACAATAGCAAACGACTTTCTTACGAACCGATTGATACGATACCGTAAAATTCAGAGTACAGCCAACACTCACAACACTAGCAGCAGAACACATCCGACCCAACCGACGTCGTACGATCAACTAACATCTTGGGAATCTCTAGGGCAGTCCTCAGGTCTCGCCAAGTCGAAAGGATGGCACATAACACCAGCCGAGAGAGACGTATCAGTACTTTAGTGAGGCAGACCAGCCGAGTCACACATGCACTTCCCTTTGAGAGAGGAATTAAGTTATACAGTAGAAAATAACAAATTATCCCATTTTACATACTATATATAACTTTACTTATTTGAAGACATACCATTTATTGCACTAGAACTGTAAGAACAAACATAACAACATACTTTAAAACGCTAGAGAGATGTCACCACTGCACGCTGAGACGAACAAATAAAAAGAATTATAAAAGCAAATAGTACATGTACTTATTTTGAATACTTACACATTTCGAAGCACATTGCATAAGAACATTACGAAAAGTAATAATCATGAATCGCTCGGCACAAAGATTTTTTTAATATAAAAATATCATTAAATGTAGGAACTTTGTAATGAAGAGTAAGAAGGTATCGCTATGCACAAACATACACATATACATTTCAACTATGTATCATCTCTTCTTTTAGAAGATCGAAAATAAAAATAGAAGAGTACTATCTTAACTGAAAAAAATATCTGGTGTAGCTGCTTCATGCACAGAAGACCTGGAAGCCGCGGGTGCATCTCGTAGCTATCGATGTGAACTGAACGGAAGCAAAAACTGCAATTATCATCCTGCCTTTCTGTGCATTGTATACATAACCGACCAAGAATGAAACTCGGCACTTATAAGTATTGTAAATACACCACCCTTGATAAAACGTACTTTGTACATATAGTATTGACATTTTATAGGAAATAACTCATTTACCATGATGGCGCTGGAGACAGTGTATCATCCTTGAAAATAATGTATCCCAGTTTCAATCCCCTAGATAGTCGTCATTTCACAGGTAAAAATAAACATGACACACAATTGAAAAAATCTGGTGAGTGTTATATGTTTACATATTTAAGTATGAAACAGTTCATGCAAAAATCGCAATGAACAATATCTCCATCAAAAATATTTTTGTACATTGTTATACTCAATGTATGTTCATCTCAAATACATGCAGCCTGCCAGACATTTATAATTAGGTAACAACCAGATCACATACAGTGACAACCCGAGTTGGACAACACGAAAAATCATGTTGTTATAATAGTATACAAGAATGCATCGTGTAAAATAAATTGGTCGCACTTCATCGTTCAGCATGTTGGAATGCAGATCTTTATATCTACATTCAACTACCGCGATCCTGTAGGCTGTTACAATTTGAAGACGGAATCCATTTGTTGAATACTTAATATCTCTGACACTGACTGCATCGTCAACAGCAAGGGACTCTTGATATTCGCTCCTTGCATCAAGTCAATATGAAAGTAAACCACTGCATGTTCGCCTGCAGTGATGGTCTGTATAGACAAAGCAAGAAGTGAAAAGACAATGTTTGTTGTTCATTGGGAAGTGAGTTGAATTATTGTAGCAAGGCATTTTCTTGCAACCAACCACATATTTATAAAAACATAGTAGTAGGTACATTTCTGAGACGATATGAATAAAATTTTTATTTTGCATTTTTTTATATTCTTAACCTAATATCACACAATAATAAATAATGTCATTCAATAAAGCTTCTAGCTGTGAGATCATCAATAACCGTATTTATCTCTTAGATGACATAAAGATATCCATTTATCTGTAATGGAACCAACACCTGCAGTCGATAAACCAGGTCATTGGTGTCTTCAGAAAATAAGTAGCTAGACTTCACGTCACTTTTCGCAGAAGGTTCACGATACATGTGTGCATCTATTTTCTTCTGTGATGAGTAGGTTGCGAGATACCTATGGGCCAGAGTACAGGGTTCAAATCTGCGTTTATTCCGTCCCAACTTCAAGTAGCCCTTATCTTTAACTTTTGCTTTGCAAATGTTGGCATTTCATCATCATCAGTAGTATATGCATATTTTACATCATCACCAGCAGACTTGGAGGTCACACTTTCGTTCTTGATGTCCTGGGTAGTTGTAGCATCTTCATTTTTCACTTTATATGTTAGCGGTGCTTGTTTGTCGTTCACAACTTCTAACGATCTGTATGGCTCGCACTTTTCATAGTAAATGTCTGTAACACTCGTATTTCCTTCTTCACACGCTGTTTTTTTGGAATACGATGTAGGCCCGGGTAATGTTATGCACGCTCTAGCCATATTTAGTTTACACGACGAAACACTAGGAATACTAGGCATAGCCTAGTCATGTGGCAATAAGTTCAATGCATGCTGTCTCGTGCCAAGCAAAGGTATGTTACCTTCACATTTGCCATTGTGTCTCTTTATATTATCACTTATACCAAATGATGCAGCACATATATCGAATATTCATATTCTAGAGGTCGGTATTTCAACATTCGCTCTGTTCCTGCTGACATGCATTGCAACTTTCACTGAAGGCCTTGCCCAAGTAACTGCATTGTTTCCCATGTAATTGTTGAACACTCGGTGAAGTTTTGAATGTAGTCGTACAGGACATACTCGAACTGAAAAACTTGTACTACTACACAGTGCCGACTCCTCACATCTGAATTCTCACTGCTGACTCCTCACTGCTATCTTCATGTAGTTCCAATGCCGCACACATCAGTTTAACCACTGTATGAATTTCTGTGGTTGCAGTAATTTATAGCTCCATTCTGCCTGTCTAAGACGAAGCTATGTTTTAATTCACTGTAGTGGGGTATATGTAGATCTTTAAGCACCTATTTGCTTAGTGGCCTATGTGTATGTTCTTGAAGGCTTTCTCACTATATTCATTTTCATGTGGTTCTGGTTTGGTATATTTACATTCCACACATATATTATATTTTACAGCGCCTTCTTGTTACTTCTCATATATATCGTATGTTGATATATAATATTCTGCTTCATACACTTTCAATATGTAGAAATGTATTTTGCAATGCCTGACGAATTAGATGCAACATACATTTTCATAAGACTGTGGAAATCAGATTCTTTCAGTATGAATAAATTCTCATTTGGTAAGCTTGCAACACATACAGGTGTAGGAGCTTTATATGTACACATTTTGACATGGTTGTCATACGACTCACAACATACTTTTTTCTGATGCCTATGTATTTCGCGTCGCATGTTGTCTGGAACGTTTGTTACTTCATGACACGAGAACTCTCGACCACACTTATAAGAGCAAGGAGTTAAGTAAGCCCTTCTCGTATTCTTAAAATGTTTTCTAGTCTTCTCATGTTAACTGGCACTGAAACTTTTACTTAAAGTCTTGTCGCAACATGAATACATTGATGCCTGTGGAGAATTGTTTGCAATGTTCACGCTCAGGTCTGATTTTGTCGATGGTGAGAGTGCACCAGTATTCAATGCAGCAGGTGAGTGATCTTCACTAGTTTTGGATGCAGATAATACACTACATTGCTAAGCTAGCATGGGTGAGAGTCCATCACATGTTGCAAGATGTTTTTTTAAGTTATCACTTTGTCCAAATTGAGACTTGCACTGTTCACATGTTAAGGTAAATTGCTTAATGGTCATAGAACAACCAGTCTCATGTAGACGGGTATGGCAGCTTTTAGAAAATGACTTCTCGTAGAAACAGCACAAATGGCTTTCTGGAGTATTTCCCATCTTCCCTCAAGATGATGCTCACTCTTAAAAAATTCGAATAACAACAAAGACGATTCTTTCACCAATTTCACATGCTATTTATTAGTATATATNTTCCTATTTCGTAAGTAGGATTTAAGATTTTTTACGCATTCTGTAAACATAAATTCATCTAGGTATGATATCTAGTTTGCTACACTTCCATGTAGCTGCAAGTTTTTTTTTTTTTTTTTTTTTTCGCCATTTTACACATTCACATATACAGTAGGACCACTGTATTACACCCTCTTATTTCACTCTTTCCTGCAATTTTTGCAACATGTTTTCCCAGACCCTTGAAAAGTTTATAATAGGGCTTTCACTGTAGCTTCAAATAATGACGAACTCTTAAAAAATAAACCTCACTCTCTCCACCACACAGTGTTTTACATCTCTCATGCCTCCATGCGTTTCTACTTTAACTAAAGATCTTACAGCAATAGCAATATTATTTCCTTTAGATTAGTGAAGGATTGTGTACATTGTTCGCATGAAGGTCGGAAGTTAGTGATGTGGGTGTACCAATACTCGATACAGCAGGCGCCTGATCGTCACTGGTTGACTGCTTAGCAGGTAGAGGAACAAGGTCTTTGTACTTTTTCATATGTATGTTTAAACTGTCTGTGCGAGTGAACAAACTTTGACACTTATTACTTCGATAGCCTGTGGGACAAGGACTCATCTTGCATTTGTGTTTTTTATGTCACTTTGCATTGCAGGCGTATGGAAATGTCATGTTACAGTAGTTGCATGGATGTCTAGGATATGTGACTGATCCAGCCATTGTTTTCATGGTTCAGTACGAAGTCTTTAATAATGTTGACGGTTGGAATTTTCCTTTCGCAAGTATCTCCCCATCAAAATCATGCTTTATTCTCAGCAAATACTGATTGGCACGTACAGGAAGGAGAGCTATGCATGCTGCAATATGCCTTTGTAAGCTACCACTCCCTCTAAAATATGATTTACACTTTTAACCTGTTAAGATAGTATGTTTCATATTTTGTGGACAACCAGTCTCCTGTCGACGGGCATGGAAGCTTTTAGAATGAGTCTTCTTGCAATTGAGACACCAATAACTTTCCCGAATATTTTCCATCGGCAAATAAGAGCACGTTCTCCGTAACCTCTGTTCACTTTTAGAAGTCTGAATAGCAACTGAGTCAGCCAGCCTATACTAAAATCTTCATATATGCTGCCAGTTCAACTGTACTTTGTGATTCATGTATATCAACCTCACATCTCATGCACCTAACTGGAGTCTCTTTTACCATACATGTTTAATGTAAAAATTATTAGAGTACTAGGAGGCCACGTGTGTTCTTCGCCGTTCATACGAGTACTCTCCATGATTGATAATGATTGAGAAAAAAATAAAAATGCATTTATTATACTGTTTTTAAGTAGAATGGGATCACACTGCGTAAAATAAAATACTCTGCTTGCAATAGCAGTAACCATAAAACCTTAATTAGTATCGTGCATGGTGTCATGCAACCTTTACAAATCATAAAAACGACATATTTCGTAAAAATAAAACATGAGAACATACTGAGTAAACGCATGTACTCTGCTTGCAATAGTAGGAACCATGAAACCATAATGTACGCGCTACTTATTNTGAGAACATACTGAGTAAACGCATGTACTCTGCTTGCAATAGTAGGAACCATGAAACCATAATGTACGCGCTACTTATTGTAGCATTTTGATGGTTTCATCAACAAATTACCTCGTTTTATTTCTAACATTACGAAATATATGTACATAAAAAGGCTCCATAGGTTTGTTCACAATGAGATTCATGTGTCAACACCATGACTAAGCGACAGAGTACTTTCGAATTCTGATGTTAAACACTCGCTTATACCATGGAATCCAAACATACTCACCGTCACAAATGATGGCACTGCCCAGCAGTGTTCGTCAAAACAACAACACCAATATGTAAAAGTTGTCCCAAAATTCACGCAAGATTTGACTTTTGCGCCATTTGTGCGGTTAAGTGTTGCCAACGAAAAACACAAGACAGCGTCACAGCTGACAGTTCAGGGTTAGTAAAAATGGAGCGCTACATGAAAGAACAACGTGTTTTCATTGTTGAGAAATATTTTAAAAATAATGAAGTTTTGGCAGCTACAGTTCGCAAATTTCGTACAAAATACGGTCGGAATAGTGATTTAACTTCATCAACTGTGAAGACATTAATTAAAAAGTTCTGGGAGACTGGATCAACTNATTAATTAAAAAATTCTGGGAGACTGGATCAACTAGTGATTTGAGACACACTGGCATTCCTTCAAAAAGTCGTTCACCACAAAACATCGAAGCAGTTCGTGAGAGTGTTGCTGAGAGTTCAGGAACATTAATCCGGCACCGTGGTCAAGAATTGGACTATTCGAGAAACTCTCTACAGCATATTCTAACGGAAGATTTGCATCTTCAAGCTTACAAAGTTGAATTGACTCAAGAACTGAAGCCTACTTACCACGCACAGCGAAGAGAGTTCGTTGATTAGATTATGGAACAAAAACAAGTGGATGTTGTTTTTTCGAACAAAATCATCTTCAGCGATGAGGCTCATTTTAATCTTGATGGCTTCGTTAATCATCAAAATTGTCGCATTTGGGGTTCAGAAAATCCACGAGTGATTGTTGAGAAACAAATGCATCCACAACGTGTCACTCTGTGGTGCGGATTTTGGGCTGGTGGTATCATCGGACCATTCTTCTTCGAAAATGCGGCTGGTTAGGCAATAACAGTTAATGGTGTTCGCTTTCGCGACATGATAATCCAGTTTTTTGTGCCTAAATTGCAATATATGGATGAGGACAACATGTGGTTTCAACAAGACAGTACCACATGCCATACAGCCCAAGAAACAATTCAATTACTGCATGAGTCATTTCCTGGTCGTGTAATGTCCCGTTTTGGTGATCAGAATTGGCCGCCCAGATCATGCGATTTAACGCCATTAGACTTTTTTCTTTGGGGTTTTTTTTTAAGTCTAAGGTTTATAGCAACAAGCCCACGACCACCCACGCCTTGAAGTAGGAAATTGAGCGCTGTATCAACGATATTAAGCCACATTTATGCAAAACTGTCATGGAAAATTTCGACAAAAAATTGCGTGTTTACCAGCAAAGACGTGGAGGCCATTTACCCGATATGCTATTCCATACATAACCCTATACTGTATACTTTATGAATCAATAAAACATTTCCAATTTTTTATTAAAAACCTGTGTTTTCTATCGACATTACTTCTTGCGTGAATTTTGGGACAACCTTTAGTATAGTCAATTCACGGTTACTTCACACATTTCTGAAGCTCTGCTATCTTGCAACTTTTGGTTACCAATTACGTATATTTCTGCAACACGTATACATAAACACTACCATGTGACTTCTGAGTTTTAACTGTCAAATGCTTTGTTTGCTTTTTTTCAGCTAATCAAATAAATTCCATATTAAAAAAAAACGTGTCAGAATGTTCACAATTTATGGTTATAACCATATTAAGGTCAGCTTTATGTATTTTTAACAATGCTTGTTATGACATAAGTTCGTACAATTATTATTTTACATTGTTAACACATTCTTTATACTAGACATCGCATGGTACACATAATGAACGTTAATATTTTTGCAGCAACTGTGTTTAACCCATTACAACTGTGGGGAAAAGAACAGCAGTATTTAAAATCTTGTTATTGATATGTGTAAGGCTATTTCGTTAAAAGGATGAATTCAGTTGGAATAAAAAAATAAAACTTTGGAACAATNGAATTCAGTTGGAATAAAAAAAAAAAAATTTGGAACAATGAGTCCAAAAAAAAAAGATGCGGCGAATTCAAGCACACACAACTCATGTCGCTATTTGGTTTTTTCGTAGCATCGACTAGCTTAAAAGGTAGTGGTGACCATGGACACAAATAGGTATACCATAACTGCTATTTCGCCTAAAGTTCTTTGCACAGGTACTTTTTATTAAATAAGTTTATTTAATTATTTATTTTAACAAATTTTCTCTTTGGGCTTAGTAATTTTTTGGGATTGTGGCAAAACATTCAGATCACAAAAAAATAAGAATGTTACACAATTGGCTTTAAAACGCCTAGGGCGAAGTTATGTTGTAATAACTAAACAGATACGTAATTATCTTCATCATAAAACAGTTCACTGTTAAAAAGTATAAAATTCGCTCATTCATTATTTGCAATCACATACTTTTGCACGCAGCTGTTAACTACACATGTTTCAAATTTTTCAAAAGGTTTGTTTCAAAACATTTGAAGAAACCATGAATGGAATATAACCACTCAGCCACATGGTCCATTCCCAAAGCCTCGTGCAGCTGATCAGAGAATGTGTACTCCTGCACCAGAGGAACCATCACATCATGTCATTACTGTAGATGATATGTGGTACTAATGTTTGGTAAATGATTTTGTGTACATTCATTTCAGTTCATATCTCTGGCTAACATGGATGCCCATTAGGTAAATTAATGACAATATTTAACTTACAACTATAGTAAATACTTTGCCTTTCCAGCTCGCCGACAGTGTGAAGCTCGTCGGCTGGTGAGAGCTTGTAGTTAACTTCTTATTCTCTGATTGCTGGTAATGGTAATGGTGCTAGTAAACTGTGGTTGGTCATTCTCCTTGTAATGGTTCTGTGTTTGTACCATCATAGATGTGTTGTTTAGTGACGCAATGTGGTTGTGTGTGTGTATATATGTGTGTGCTGTGTCATAAGTATAATGGTGGCATTGTATCTATGATGTCAAAATTTGCTAGGCATAAGTTGAACTGTTTGTATTCAGTCAACTGACTATGTGAAAACTGTGTGAATGTTTTATATGGTGTTCCTATTATTGACTTTCCATTCACATCCTAACCTCAAAAATGAAGTAAGCAAATAGCGTGTATTGCTAAACTACCGTATCGTGTTTTATCAGGAAGAAAAAAAGTAGTACATTGTTCAACAACGTTCGTAGGCCCTAACATATCCATATAAGTGAAAGTACTCGTTTCGTTGCATAAAATTAATAAGATAAAATATTATGTATATATCTGCATTACTAATTATGGTAGGTATTCCAAAATACTGAAGTTTAGTGGATACATGTTTTGTAAGACATGCGGTGCTATGCTGCGGGAAAAAAATTCATGGCTGTTATGCTTTGGACACATGTAACGTGTTGTTATGAAACGTACCTATATTTGGTAATTTACACAGTTTTTACTAAACCGGAATATTCTGAACATATGGATTCATGATATAGGACCTATCAGAACGTTTCAGAATATAGGTTTCCTTGTGTAAACTCCTAAAAATGTTTCACCTGAACAACACGGTGCATCAAAAATTCTACATCATTTTAATGCTATGTCAAGTGGGTACTGCCAGCTTTGATTGATATATAGGGTTATATGTGTCAGTAACACGCTGTAAATCAAATTAGTGCTAAAAAATATTTTAGTTAAAATTTACTGATATACATATAATAATTAAAAATTAATTTTTTAAAGTAATTTGAATTTGGAAAATTGCCTTTAGAACAATGTAATTGAGTTTTTCGACGGAATACACCTTCTATTGTGTATATAACTGAGTTGTAATTAATAATTAATTTCCTTGACCTTTGAATACTGAGGCTGTTAGTGTATTATTTCATTCCACATAGGTACCCATTTCATACAAGTATCAATAATTTTTTTATGTTATGCACATGCGATTTATGCATACATTTATAAATGTGTTAACTCGATTTAACAATAAATTTACTAATGACATAACAGGAATACATCTGATAGGTCAATAAAATTGTCATAACGAGGCCATCATACGAAAGACTTGACATAGGTATGACGTCTTACAAGAAAAGAAACATAATTGAGACAGTTTGAGTTCATGTAGTTTGAGTCGTTACTGCTGAAGCAGCAAGAGAAAAAAACATTTTATGGTATTTTACGTGAGTTTCCATAACCTCGCGAACTAAAAACTTTTACGATTCAATAACGTTGCTTAAAGACAGTCTCATCTGTATATTATTATTAAAATATTAGTGCATTGCAAATTACTTAAAGACCGTACGCTCAAAGAAATCTTTCGTAAATATACCACACCAGTGTATACCTATAGTGAGAAAGAGCGGGCGGTATTTTTTTTTCTCATACAACCCTGGTAGCGTTCCTATATTCACTCAGGAGATAGCATAGGAAGATTACCAATTATGTATTGTAATGATGCTAGGCGTTTCTATATTTGCTGTTTATATATGCTAGTATTTCCATATAACTGTTATTTAAGTTAAAGTTGTTTTATTATGGAATACCACTTTACGAGAGACTATTCCATTAATTAATTGTATTGTACGTTTGAAGATGATGCACACTTAAGATCAATTTGNATTATGGAATACCACTTTACGAGAGACTATTCCATTAATTAATTGTATTGTACGTTTGAAGATGATGCACACTTAAAGGTCAATTTGACCTTGCACGTATATGTAAATTAATTAACCTATAGCGAACCGTTTTCATGTCGTATGCAGTGTAGCGTAGTGGTGAGCATAGTTATTTTCGACTAAAAGACTTACTGTATTTGTGAGTTCAAGTTCCCGTTTGATGTGGTATATGTTTGTCTTGTTGTACGATTGTTTTGTTCACGTGTTAATGTACTAGGTATTTTCATTTTTTTTCTTTTCACCATGCATGTAAATTATAAAAACAACAAATTTTTTATCTAGGGATTATATTTACATACCCATTCATTGCGAAATATGATTTTGTTGGATTATATTGTCTGAATAAAGACACTGAACTATATGACGGTTTGTTTTGTCAGTCTCGGGTTGTCACAGTATGTAACCTGCTTGTTACCTACTTGTAAATGCCTGGCAGGCGGCACGTTTTTGAGATGAACATACATTGAGTACGGTCATATACAAAAATTTTTATGATGGAGATATAGGTCATTGCGATTTTTGCATTAACTGTTGATACTTATATATGTAAAAATATACCACTAAGAAGATTATTTAAATTGCATAAAATGTTGTATTTTTACATGTGGAATGATCGGACTCTCTAGGGGACTGAACCTGCGATACCTTATTTTCAAGGATGATGCACTTTCTCCAGCGCCATCAGGGTAAATGAGTAATTTCCTATAAAATGTCAATAGCATATGTTAAAAAGTACAGTTTGTAAAGGGTGGTGTAATAACAATACTTATAAGTGCCGATTCGCTTTATTGGTCGGTAATGTATATCATACACGGAAAGGCAGGACGGTCATTGCAGTTTGTGCTTCTGTTGAGTTCACATCGAAATCTACGAGATGCACTCGCGGCCTCCAGGTATTCTGTGTATGAAACATTTACACCAGTTTTTTTTTAAGTAGAGCTAAGTATCTTCTCATTATATTTTTGATCTTCTAAAAAGCATAGTTGCTACATAGTTGAAATGTATGTGTGGATGTGTGTGTGTATGTGTGACAATACATTTATTTTCTTCATTACAAAGTTCCTACTTTTAATGATATTTCTATACTAATCAAAAAATTTGTGACGAGCGATTCATGGTTTATTCTTTTCGTAATGTTCTTATGTAATGTGCTTCGTAATGTGTAAGTAAAGAAATAAGAACATGTACTATTTGCTTATATAATTTTTTTATATCTTGATTGTCTCAGCAAGTATTGGTGACGTCTCTCTAGCGTGGCTAATGGTTTTAATGTATGTTGTTATGTATGTGCTTACAGTTCTAGCCCTATAAATGGCATGTATTCAAATAAGTACATGTATATACAGTATTTAAACACGGGATAATTAGTTACCTTCTACTATATAACTGAATTCCTCTTGTAAAGCGAAGTGAATGTGTGACTCGGCTGGTCTGCCACACTGAAGCCTGACACGTCTCTCTCGGCTAGTGTTATGTGCCATCCCTTCGAATTGGAGAGTCCTGGGGGCAGCCTTACAGATTCCCAAGATGTTAGTTGATCGCACTACGTTGGTTGGGTCGGATGCGTTCTGCTGCCAGTGTTGTGAGTGTAGGCTGTACTCTGAATTTTACGGTTTCGTTTCAATCGGTTGGTAAGGAAGACATTTGCTATTCTGTTGTACTAACCAGGATGGTCTAGTCTTGTGTATCATTGTATAACACAGCATACAGCAGACGACGCTCGTGTAATATGCAATTGTGATGGTTGGTAAGTGCTTATAACTGTTTTCCTTAATATTTGATTTTTATACATGTTGCATCAGTGTGTAGCTGTGTTGTCCTCTGATCGTTCACGCACTACACGATGGTATTTTTTTCGCCTTACATAATGTATAGTGCCTGATGCTCTTGCAATATACATTGGTGGTTTGCTTAAACCTATTTGCTTTTATGATTATTATTTTTTTAATCTATTTGCATCGGCGCAGAGCAATGACGTCTCTGTTGCGCGGCTTATTGTTTAAATGTATGTTGTGTTGTGTCATGCAAAGTAACAGAGTCTTGACTAGTCGCGTAATGTGTATCGTACTTGATGGGTTGAACTAATTTTTGGAGTTGTCTCTTGTGATCATTCGTTCCTTCTAATGTAGACGTTTTAGCAACACTGATATTGCTATTACAGGCTGTGGAGCTATCGGGAATTTTCTTATATATAATTATTATTACTCGTTATGACATCATGCTCATGATGAACTTGTGTATATGCAAGTCCTTTATTGTTTGTGTCATTACTGGTCTTTCATTAATAGTACTCCTTCATATATTTTACACTCTGTATCACTGAGCCTTACGTTAGGCTGGCGGCGTTTATTTTAATTAACCCGTACGGGTTTTAATGTATCCTGCGACTACATATTTCTTCTTATCGGTGCAATTGTATATCAATTAATTTTTTCAATATATTGCTGGTTTTTAAGGGGCCCGCCTGCCCGGCGCTCGAACTGCGTTGCAGTGTGTTTGAAATCCCGGTTTTCTCACGAAACTATTGAACGTGCGTCCTATGCGCTAAACTACGAAAAGAACACATACTTCAGACTATGTCTGTCGATTACTTTTAAGACGTCACGCACATTATAAACACCATTTCAGAGCACTCCAAAATGGTCAAAAACAGCTTTTTCAAAGCGCTGTATTAAAAATTATAAGCTTTATATACACGCAAAAGTACTCTAGAGACATGCATTGAACCTTGCTACAGACTTTACATTAATACATTTATAGGGTCACCGCTTAAAGTCCCATAGGTACACGCAGCACTACGAGAACACTGCACGCCAGTTCAGAGCCCTGCGCGTAGTGGCGATGGCGCACTTGTAGCGCGTGCCAGTGTAGCCCTTACAGCTCTCACGTTTCTCGGCCCCAATCNACTGCACGCCAGTTCAGAGCCCTGCGCGTAGTGGCGATGGCGCACTTGTAGCGCGTGCCAGTGTAGCCCTTACAGCTCTCGCGTTTCTCGGCCCCAAACGCGGTAAAAATCCCCAAGCAGGCGGGCCCCTTAAAGGTTATCCATTCTAACGATGACTCGGGCCGCCAGTTTTTGTGTTAGACTAATGGTGAACTTTAAATTACTATATTTGTATTTTACAGTTGCCCACGACTCTTTACATCATGCACGCAACAAATTTGTCTATATATCTTGATTTTTTCACATATTGTTGTCTATTGTATGTTACCTATACTAACGTTTATTTATGTATACATTTTCAGATTTATATATACAGTCGGTTGGCGAAGGGAGGCTAGTTGTCGCTAAGTGGTATCCAATTTGGTAGGCACCTGTGGTAGCCGCCGACAAGGGCGGTGGTGTGTGATTAACGAGTGCGTGCTGGCCGATGCGCATTTTTTTGCTATTTCAGACCCTACACTCCTACATACAATTGTAAATTTGCGACGTGTATGTATGTATACCTTTATTTTCATTACATGCCTAAACGGTGGTTACATGTTCCCAAGCTTAAAATTTTTTGGAAATATTAAACAACTATGATTACAAGTGTGCTTAGGGAATACTTGACCATGCTATATTTTATGTCATCAGGGGTGATAACTACGTTATGAATTTGGTGGCTGTATCTTAAATGTTTTGACAATAACAGTCAACTATGCTTCTAAGTGCGTATAGGACATACTTGATGCTGCGGCCCTTTTCGTCGTCGGGACTGATGCATATGTTGTGAATTTGGTGACTACATCTTAAATGGTTCGGAAATACAGCCAACTATGACATGCTTAGGCCATACTTGACCCCGCTACCCCTTTTTTTTTCGGAGGTGATAACAATGTTATGAATTTGGTGGCTGTATCTTAAATGATTCGTTAATAACAGCCAACTATTCTTATTGGTGGGATTAGGACCAACTTGATTCTGCGATACTTTTCGTTGTCGGATGTGATGCTTTTGTTATAAATATGCTTATAAGAAGGCTTAGGATGTACTTGACATCCTCGCCGTGCGATCCTAGGCTGGCTTGCGTAGGCAGACTTCGCTCTGTGTCGAATGTGTGGAGTGACAAAGGTTGACATTAGGTTGAAGGAGACCTGACGGTGTATGAGAAAACCAGGTGGAATGACAGAGCATGGGACTCGACCATCACCAGGAAGCCATGTTAGGAGACCAGAAGGAATATGAGAAAACCAAGGGGAGTGACAGAGCATGAGATTCGTCCCCACCAGTATACCAGGTGAAAGGAGACCAGAAGGAATGTGAGAAAACCAAGGTGGCGGTAGACAACATGCATGAGGGAACATGCAAATAGTAGGGCTCGGAAGGCAAGAGAGGAAATGGCTAATGCAATGGACACCAGAAGGAATATGAGAAAACCTCCAAGGGATAGAATGGATGGGAGACACAAAGGAATATGAGAAAACCTCCAAGGGATAGAATGGATGGGAGACACAAAGGAATATGAGAAACCTCCAAGGGACAGAAAGGATGGGAGACAGGAAGGAATGAGAAATAAATGACCAGAGAGAAAATAAGGAAAACCGGAAGGAATATGAGAGAAACCCCGCCCCTCCTCCCCCCCCAAGGGATAGAACGTACGGGATACATGAAGGAATGAGAAATAAAAGACAAGAGAGAAAATCAGGGAGACCGAAATGAACATGACAGAACTCCCCCAAGCGATAGAACGGCTGAGAGAGAGAGTCAGGAAGTTATGAAGGAGCATGAGAGATAAAAGAAAAGAGAGAGAATAAAGGACACCAGAAGGAATATGAGAAAACCCCAAGGATTAGAGCAGGCGAGAGAGAACGGACGTGGGTGAGAGAGAGACTGGAAGGAATGAGAGAATTTGCATGACATGGCAATGAATTTGAACATTCTTCAGACAAGATTCATGGCGCTGGCATGGAATGACAGAGGGTGTGAATGTCAGGAAAACCCCTGAAACCCTCAACCCCTCATCCCCAAAAAAGGAGTCACTTAGCCACATTGTCGGGATATGCTATTTTCGGATTGAGTGACTTATTTGAATTTTGGTATAGGAAATTTGTGGGGAAATTTTTTTCTGGTTTTGAGGGAAATTCGTACAATTTTTGGTATTTTTGACGGGGGAAATGGGAATTCTTGTGGAAAAAAGGAGAAATGGCTGCCGCTGACGAGGAATGACCGAGCAGGAGGTTTCCGCATGACGTCATCCAAAATGGCCGCTCTGGTTCCGTGGCTTTGGAGCCAGCAGCCAGTTGATGCTGAACCCCCTATTTCCTATTAACTTCAGTGGATACCATGATTGGTTGCCTTTCGTAATTATAAAGATTGTTCCTGCATTAGAATATTCTCCTTCATGATACCAATTACAATTTTCTTAATGTTGATACTGGATGCCAATGCTGTTGTTGAGAAGATTTGTCTGGCGCTTAGGAACGAGGCTTCAAACATCGGCGAGGGTGAAAGTGAAGCGAACATTTTGCAGCAGCGGAGTGCTAGGGTGGGGAAACACTAACGCCCCGAGAAATCTCACTGACCGACGGCAACGTCTGCTACGTTCACAACATGTGAACATCCGGGTGACCCCGCCGCGAAACGAACACTGTTCGCCTTGATGGGAGGCGAGCTGTCTGACTAGTTCACAACCGCGGCCCTTGCTCGATGCCCAGGTCGGATTTCTGAAGTACGAGTTTTATCAAATTAGTGAAATTCATCACGCAATCACAAATTAGGCCGGAATCACAAGTTAGGCTTTGAAATTACCACAGCTATAGCCTCTTCTTCTAAGGCAGATCATTGTCCCTGACGTAACTGTAGGTTACGGGGCGTTTCCGCTTAAAGAGATCGTTATGAAGTCAAATTCAGACTCCCGGTCTCACGAGACCAAGACCGTTTGGTGGCATATGAGGGTTCGACATATTCAGGAGTACATCTGCAAGAATCGAAAAAAAAATAAAATTTAATTACAGATTTAGCCGATCTCAAAGAGTTGTGGATAATACATTTGGAAATATCTCGTCAGTGTTCAGGGTTTATAAAAGTCCCCTCCCATTTTATCCGATAAAGCACAAGTGAAAAGCATAGTTGTGGCCATTATATGCCAACATAAGTATTTTAAAAATAGTATCATTTCTTTTAACAATTACATACCAACATGATCTTTGAAATCAGAAGGGGAAGAACTTATGGTAGGAGGCAGCTGGTAAAATATTTAATCTGCCTTGGCTTTTGAGAAATTTGTCTTGTTTCACGTTGATTAAACTTAGATTCAAGAGATCACAATAATTTTCATTTTGTGTCTATACATGGGCGGATCATCATGAAATACTACATGCTTATAATCTACGACTGGGATTGAATAATATTATTTAATTTACTTTAACCACTCTTATATTCACACAAGACATAAGTTTAGAGTGTGGATATGTACTGTGTAGGCACTGCGAACTCTTTGAGATACAGCACACGATGTTTCTCGCTGTCCTCCGTACAAGCAGTCCGCTGCCACCCAACGTGTCACCTGGCGTGGCGCATCAGCGCGCCACGCCCAGAGAATGATATGCATGCTTCGCGCATCTGTAGCCATTCGTGGCGACACTGGCCTTAGGCCGGGATTACTATGACTTCACGATGCACGTCACACGCATCACTCTAAACTTTCACGTGTACGTAAATGTGGTCTTTATCGGTGTTGTATTATGATTAGAGATGATGGTTTATCGCGGGAAAAGTTAACGGTTTGCTAGGATTCAACGTACTGTACACATCCGACAGTTTCCTTTCCTTATTGGCTGTCATGAATGTATAAAGCTACTACCCCACTTCACTGGACCAGTGAGTATTCTGATAATGTAAGGCAGAACGTTTGCGATTGGCCTGCAAACAACTTAGCTGAGTCAAATCCTTGGTCAACCAAACATGAAAGAATAAACAGTTAGTGTGTTATAAAAGATATGTTTGCTGAAAATTTTTTCGTGATTTTCCATCCTCTCTAATTATGATACTTCGTGTAATTACGTCAACTTCGTGTACTAGGCTAAATAAAAATGTCGCGAATAAGTGTTGTTGATTTCGTAGTGAAAATTCTGAGGTTTCAAGTTATACGGACTTATTTGTATATTAACTTTGATTTGCCATGGATACGTCGCAAAATTGTGGTTTTCGATTTATTTCTGAAAAATATAATTGTGGTAATGTAAAAAACCCTTAATATTTAAGAATGAAAAAACAAAATACTCATTCGCCGGGGAAAAATTACATAGTTAACGGTAAATTTAAAACGTGAGCAGACGATATCGCTAAAATAAAAACAAAGCCATGGATGGGAATGGTAACCCAAGATCGCCCCTATTGTGACTGGCCTGTAAGATCATGTGGTAGCGTTTCGTATCATGTATCACAGAAACGATTGTCATTGATAAGTTTTTCTTTAGGTGAACGTATACTTCAAACTATCGTAATAGGTCTATTTGAAAAACACTAGTCAAGGTGTAGCTGGCTTATGTGAATGCGCTTCTTGTAAAGTGTTACGTGAAACATGAAGTAATTGTAATACCAGCCTTACAGCCTGGTATAACCTGTGGCTATAATACGACTTGCTTCAAAGATAAATGTGAAAAACATAAAAATGTTCAATTTAATTTATGTGTGCTAGTTGTAAAATTCACATCATCTTCGCGTACCACTATGAACTGTGAATGGTTGAAAATTAATGCGACGTGACCCCTTCTGGTGCAGATGAAGAATACGGATGGATCTTATGCTGTAGATTTAATTCGCGTGTATGTAGCTAGTCGAGTGATGTTTTGCCGAATGGGACACTGTTTGGTATGCTGGAACCATTCGAGTCTGCTCTCGAGCTACTTGAGCGCTCGGCATGGAAGCCGAGTGGTTGGAACGGTAGTCTTGGCTGTCTGTCATGCAACTGGGAGCAGGAAATCGGTATCTTGTGTTGTTCAAAGGATCAGACAGCTTCAAATCAAAACACAACCTGTCAGATTAAAACAAAAATTAATTTAACTTCCTTTTTATTTAATAAGACCAGCTTTATTTATCAAGAACATTGTCAAGGCGTTTACATTTCTATTAAACTCCTTGGCAATTTGATATTTGGTAACAATTTTACATTCCTTTGTTAATTTTATTTATATGACACCAAGCGCGAGGATATTTTCAAGTTTCCTACATCATACAAAGGATATTAGACAAATCTGTAGAGGAATGGCGATTCCGGCAGCTACCTAGCTGTCGGATTCATTTCGACACTTCATGGACCGATTCCGGTATACAATTCCGCTATCGAGTGTTCAAAAATTGGCTCAAGGCATTCCAATAGCAGAATGACGTCTTTACTCCAGTGGAATAATTCCAATAGTTTTTATAATTGGGCCCCAGGTTGAGTTCAACCGCGAACCGAAACTAGCAATAAATGGCACATGGGCGGCCCCAAGACTTGGGGGAGCTCTGCGTCACAGTGACATCACGTGCCACCCTCCGGAGTACCGTTACTCGAAACAGGTGAGAAAGCCCAATGTTCTCCTCTCGTGGTCTTGGGTTAGCAGTACTCCGCCCATGTGTATGACAACACAAATGCCGGTATGGAAGATAGGCACATCGGAAAAGCCAACAATACATTTTTGTAAACCTTTCACTATTGACTACATAGGTAGGGAGCATTTAAGATTCGCTATTTATGGCAGTTTCATTCGATAATGAAACTTATATTGGCTCTGTTTATTTTCGGGATATTGATCTAGAATTCTGTTATTTTTCATGATGTTAGTGCATAATGTTTGCACCAAATATCTTGTTCCGTAATGATATAATGTTAGCAAAAATGTTTTTGTATTTATAATTGTAGTGAAAATGGTTTTAAAAAATATCGGCCGGGTTTTTTCGTCTAACTATCTGCTGATACAGTAGTACTTTTAACGTTCTGTTATTTTGGTAATATTTTGATATGCATTTTACATAAAATTTTCTGCAAAACCTTTTGTAGCAACGAATAATTTTATTTGATGAACTGTATAAGTGACTATAGCGCCCTACTGGACAAAATAGTGCACAAAAAAAAGTTTATTTATGTAACCTGCAAGTGTTACACTTTAAATTCCTAGGGATATTTAACGAGGAACCTATGTTACTTGTGTTAGCTAAAACCTACAAATATAAAATGCCTTTTTTTAAAATCTGTAAATGTAAGATTAAATAGCATTAAAATAAGGTTCTGAAAAATTTATCACAACAAACCTCTGGAGCTATTTGTATTGCTATAAGTGTACGTAACACTTTGTTTTTCTCTGTGCACTATAAATCGAGAGTTTATATTGGGCTTTAAAAGTGTGCAGGTAAGACAATGCTGCTGCCTCAACTTCTCCACCAAACAAAAGACTCATAAATAAATAGTATTCCTCAAAATTTTTGTTTGCCTCTAATTAAAAAAAAAAACTAATTTCTTTGCCCGGGCATAGTAATGAGTAACTAATGTAATGGTTTATAATTTACAATGTAAATATTTGGTGAAGTGCAAATGTAGCTGTTATACCTAAAAAAATGTGCCAGACTTGAAAATTAAATTTGTATTATGAAGAAACATGTAACAGGTAGCTACTTTCAAGTATGTTAACATATTTGTTCAGTAAGCTACTTTTACGCTATATGAAAAGCAGGTGGTTTATTTACATTAACGGTCTAAAGAACAAATAGTCTTACAAAACTGTTGTAGACAGAAAATTTAAAAATTTACTTAAATCAGGTGAATCTTTTAAATCATCTAAGTTACTTTTCCACTGCCTAGCGAAAACTGCATTTTATTCTTGTTTCCACATTTTTCAAAAGTTTTTAATGGAATTTGTAAAGACTTTGTGGAGGCTTTGGTAAGAAATTCGTGCTTGAGAACACTGATCTTCAGTTATGTAATGCGCTGGAAAAGCAGTATTTTTATAGCATGTTAATTTTCCTCGCATACCTTACTCTTCTTGAAGATTTAGTCTTATGTGTACTGTTATGTGTGTCAGGTGTGCGCGATACCAGTATTTATCTTCATGGACGTATATTTGCATCTATACGCACGTAAACCATGTATGTATATATGTTTCCAACCAACAACATTTCCAACATAGCCTTCTGACAACACCAAATAAGGTACTGAATCAGATGTTACATTTTCAGTCTTTCAAAGTTTTTAAATAAGCGTGGAGACATTTTTATTTTAAATCGTTATATCGAAGCATTAAAAACGTGTCTTGTATTTTGTACATACGAAAAAAAACTTTTGTTTGTAAACAGGAAGTAAACGACCCTAAATAATCTGGAGTTGTAATTTTTCTCGCTGATTGAAAAATAGCAGCCGCCTTTTTCGAAAGTATTTAAATGTGAAATAAAAGAATACATTTCATATTTTATTGTTGAATAAAAATACAACTAAATAATTGAATGAACCATTTAGACTGTACATGACAAAATATTTGATCCTCCTCTGGTAACTTTGTGTGCGAGTACTGTACAATAAAAGCAGAGGGTGTGTTTGCTTAAGACAGTAAAATTTGTCTCAAAATTACCAAACAGTAGGCCTACATGTAATGCTGAAATTAAAATATGTACGCTTGCGAGATACACTGAAGAGCCAAAAAAAACTGGTATAGGCATGTGTATGAAAATTGTTGAGGTTTAATGAATAAAGGCCTTTTAATAAACGAAATGTTTTATTATACTTTAACAGCAAAACTGATACAACAATGTTGACCGTTATATATTTATCAACGAGAAAAAACAAAACACTACACAGTGTTGCCAACAACTTAAAACTGAAGTTACCAAATAATAATTATTANTATCAACGAGAAAAAACAAAACACTACACAGTGTTGCCAACAACTTAAAACTGAAGTTACCAAATAATAATTATTATATTGCCATATTTTAACACCCCCTCTCAATGTAATACAGTTCTATCTTATATCTTATCTGATACAATTATATCTTATTT